>CAMGYJ010000009.1:60183838-60394197 GCA_946122785.1 Linum tenue | reverse complement strand
TTTTTTTTTTGAATCAATTCTTCCGTTTGGATAGTAAATTGTGTTGGAAATGAAAATCATTTTCACCAAAACTTAGGAAATTGAAATCCGGCCGAAATTGGTCGGTCTTGTCCATAGAAGCAATGGAATTGATGGGACCCACTACTTTAATGATATTAAATTCCCGAAAAGCCTGCATGCAATTGGGTTTGTTTTCTCCTCAAGCCAATCTCGGTATCATTTTTCACAAGAATTGGCCCCACTACTCATAACTTTTACTTGAAAAATAAAATTCGCACAAAAAAATATAATTCATTTCCTGAATTGATGGAATTATACCAAACATAAGAATCGAAATTGGAATTCTAAAAATACTAGAAATGGAAATGAAATTCTATTTCCAATTCATTTGGAATTCTATCCAAACAGGCCGTCACAGTCTCACTTGTTGACCTCTATACCACATCAATCCTTCTACCCCACTTTCTTCCTCCTTTGATTCCTCATATCCTCGATTCAAAAATTGCCTTTGAGGAACCTGATTTCCAACAAAATGATTCTCTAATGCTAATTTCGTTCTCGATTAAGATGACTCTTACTCAATCTATCTGCATACATCTCTGTATACGACTCTCATCCTCTCACCTTAACCATCAAGGGTAGTCATCAACGCAGACATGTAGACACCTTCATCCTCCCACCCAAACTCGACCATGAAGTGCCAACCACCATGACGGTGGAGAAGGACAATCAATCTCTCTTCATTCTTTCTTTCTTTCTTTCACCCTCCCTTCATCCTTCCTCTCTCTGACCTCTGTCCGCGTCTATGTTTGTGTTCGCCTATCTGTTCACGATATGCGTGGTGGTGGTCGATCGGAAGTAATGTGGGTTAGGGGATGGGTTGGAGGAAGGAGGAACAAAGGGAGAGATAATGGTGGATAGGGTGGCAACACCATGGATAATGGAAGAATCGGGGAGGATGAATTAGGGATTGTGGATCGACATTTTTCTAGTGGTTTTAATTTATTTAGAGTTAAACAACGATATTTTAGAAAGAATTAAGTCATTTCTATTTTTGGATTAAAGCATGACCAAACCAAAACTATTTGGTCCGGTTTTATTGAAATTATTTAAGAAACAACCCAGCTTTTCATTCCTATTTTTTACGAAAACCAAAAACTAGGTTAATCCATTTCGGTTTAACCGAGTGGGACCTAATCGTACCCTAGTTTATATGCCTTGTGAGTTGAATGAGCTGGAATATAGTTCTTATATATTATCGTTACATTTCATTTTGGTTCTTAATCTATTTTATTTCATTTCTATCTAATGCTTACTAGGTGGCGATACCGCGCATTGTCGCGGGCAGAGATGGCCTATGGACATGTATTATGTGACTCGTTATGGTGTTTTGTTAGTATTATTAGCCTAAAATTAATTTTTCGTTAGCAGTTTTGTTAATAATATTGACTTGACAATATGGGATTGACTGAAAATAAATATATGGCTTTCAACATCCCATTTAAAGTTTTTGAAAATTTTGGCTAGTAAATGATATTTAATAAAACCCAAGTAGACCCATTGATTATGGGTAGAGCATGGGTAAAGTACATATGAGTTTGAAAGTTTGTAGATGGGTTTGGGTAGGGTATGGATATTTACATCCATAATCTAAATGTGTATGAGTTGGGTATGGACAACCATTTGTACACATACAAAAATTATATATATTTGTAGAACTTCAAAAGTTTAGGAACCAAAATGTAATACACAAAAATATGAGGTACTAAAATATAATGTTCCATCAATATTTTGAGGACTTATATGTCAAAAAAATTAGATTATAAATCTAAAGATCTATTAAGTTTAGGTATCGAACTGTAATTTTGAGGCTTAATTTCATTTATGGTGATGTATTTAAGATGATAATTATTTACCTTTTATAGAAAAATGTAAACTATTTATTTGATATGTGTAGATACCTAGCCAAACATTCCATGTATATATAATTGTTGAAAATTCTAGCCGGGTGAAAAAGAAAAAATATAGAGAGAAGCAAAATGAATACAACAGGAACTCGCTTAAAATTTCACGCCTTCAAATCCCATAGTGGAAAGTGACGGCTTTCAAATAAGTAATAACCATGTGTATTTATTTTTAATTGGACTCGACAGTGAGCTAAAAAAGTTATTGGTTCATTGTTCAATTATTAATTCTCTAGACTGTTGGTGAGTCGTGTATGAACTCGTTCATACTTGTGATTAAAATACATAAAAATAGTATACTAATTAGGGTTAGACGAAGAAGGCAAAGAAATAAATAAAGAAAGGGTTATGGAAGGCAAGTGAAAAATGAAATGAAAAGGAAGTAGATGATGGAAATGTTTTGACCAATTCTTTTAGTTGGCCGTCAATACAACAGTCAACCCTTTTCACCGTAGCGATTTATTGACACTTGCTTATAGATGTCGCATATTGTTACATGCAGTTAGTAGAAGTTTATTTAGTACCCCGTAAATGTACTAAATGAGTTTATAAATTCGCTCTAGCAATATTTTAGAGTCGTCTCTTTTTTATCATTTATTTAATGTTTCACGTAATGAGCAAGTATAAAATGGTCGAATCTTCTCCTACAGTTGAGTGATGCAACATCTTGTATTGTACAAAGTACAAACTAAATATGTTATGGTGGATTGATTCAAAAAGGACAACATCTTGTATTGTACAAACTAAATATGTTATGGTGGATTGATTCAAAAGGATTGATGGATTGGATTCAAGTGTAATCTAAACATTGGACCAATATATAAATTTAAAAAATTGTAGATACGAAAATCTCATATTATTTAGATACCAAAACATAATTGTTCAATGATTTTACATTAAAATTAAATTTGGGGTATCAAAATATAAAATATACATTATAATGATTGAGTTGTGATTTAATTAAATTTGAGGTATCAAAATGCAATTATTATGCAATAGTAACTGAACTTTACGTTTATATATAATAAAACATTTTATCAATCATCAAATCAAATCAAACATCAAACAATTACTATATGGAGGTTGCACTACAAAACCCTCTCAATTAGGGATGGCAATGGGGCGGGTTTGCCTAAACCATCTCCATCCCCATCTTCAAATACTCAAACCCATACCCGCCCCATACCCATGCGAGGGAATGTTTTGCAAACCCATCCCCATACCCGTGGATTTCGGGTACCCATGGGTAATGCCCATCCCCGTACATCCAACATTATTATACCTAAAACTTACAAGAAAAGTTTTAATTATAACCATAAACAAACCTATTATATCATGAAGGCAACAAAACACGGTCATTTTATAAATACGATTCAAAGAATATGATCCTAAAATATCCTAGAATATGATCCTAAAACTCTTGATACATTTACTAAAGGGCCCGTTTAGTATCATTTTGTTGTTGTTGTGGTTGCAGTGGTGTTGTGTAAACAGATGTACAACCACAACAGGAAAAAAACAGAAAACACAAACCTGTTTAGTTGATAAATCTGAAAAATCATGAAAGCTGACAACAAGAAACAAAAACGCGTTTAGTTACTACCGTACATGCCACAAAACAAAGAACCATTTTCATCACCATTTTCAACAATTTTCTCCATAACTGAGGTAAACCACAAAACAAAGAACATAGCAATCAATCCAAATTCATAAATAACTAATCTAGCAATCACTACATACATGCCAAATTCATCAACATATTCAGAAAGTATAGATTAACATAATACTTTGAAGAAGTTGAAGTTACCTGCTGTGGGGGAGATGAAGTGAGGCTTTTGTGGAGGGGAAGTGGTCGGCGGTGGCAGGGGGGACTGGCGACGGCGGCGAGGCGCACGGGCGGACGTCCGCGGCGGGTCGGCGGGCTACGCGGCGGAGGTTTCGTGCTGCTCGGCGGGCTGGGTCGGCGCGGAGGGCTGGGTCGGCGGCGCGGCGGAGGGCGGCGCGACGGGCTGGGTCGGCGCGGAGGCGGAGGGCGGCGCGGTGGAGGTGGCGCCTCTGTTGAGAAGGGTGGCGGCCGACCTCTGTTGAGAAGAGTTTGGGGGAGAAGGGTTGGGGGGGGGGGCTGATAAGTTGAAGTAGGGTTGGGGGGCTGTGTTAAAAAAATAAAATTTTTTTTTGCTTCTGTGGGGATTCAAAAACTGGTCTGGTTTAATGAAATCAAGTGTCCAACCAGTAGGAATCTCGTGTGAAACATGTTTAAGAATCAGATCCAAAGCAATAAATTGTTGTTTCTCATATTTGGGCCCTGTTGTGCAACTCTGATTCACAACAGAAAATAAAAACCCAACTAAACACGATTTTTTTTCTTGGTTTTCCAAATTTCATAAAACAAAACAGAAACAAAAAACAAGCAACAATACTAAACGGGCCCTAAGTAATAATTAACTAACATAATCTTGTTGACAAGGGGGAAAGTGAAAGAGTGGTTACTCAATTGCATTTCTACTATTTATTTTCTTGAGTTATCATCATCATCATTGATAGATTACAATTTAATCCACATATTTTTTGATATGTTAAGAAATTCTCTTGGTGGGGCGGGTATGGGTATGGGGCGGGGAGGCTAAAACCATACCCGCCCCATACCCATCAAACTTTTTGCGGGTTTTACCCATACCCGCCCCATACCCGGTCAAAACGAGGATTCCCCGCGTTGACTGGGTCGGAGGTAGGGATGGCAACAAAACCCGAACCCACGGGTACCCACCCGACCCAACCCGGTCAACGCGGGTAAAATCCGTGTTGACGGGTTTTGGGCCGGGTTTGGGTTTAAACCCGTTCACTATTCACCGGGTTGGGTTGGGTTTAGGTAAACCCGACCCGTGGGTACCCGCCCACCCATATAATTAATTTTTTCGGTATATTTAATATTCTAAACAACTAATCTTATTTATGTTTGTGGGGACATGTCTAATTTTTTCTTTTTAATTGTGTAGAATGAAGTTGATGTTATGGAGTGGAGAGTAAAGAAACTTAATTGAAAGGAAGAAGCTTTCAATTAAACATGTTATTTATGGATA
This sequence comes from Linum tenue, assembly GCA_946122785.1. NCBI lineage: Eukaryota > Viridiplantae > Streptophyta > Magnoliopsida > Malpighiales > Linaceae > Linum > Linum tenue. The sequence goes on along the minus strand of CAMGYJ010000009.1, from coordinate 60,389,153 downwards.
ATTTGTGATTTGCTTCAATTTTCTTGAGTTTTCTAGATTGGTGTTGAACAATTTGTATAGTTAATTTGTGATTTGCTTGAATTTTCTAGAATGGTGTTTTATATATGGATAATTTGTATTGAGAGATTGATATTTGACTTTAATTTTGATAAAAACTTGTAATTGTAAATTTTTTATGACAAAACCCGTGGGTACCCATGAACCCGCGGATACCCAATGGGTTGGGTTGGGTTTGAGTTTTTCAAACCCAGTGGGTTTTACCCCGGGTTTTTTTCAAAGATAAACCCATGGGTTTGGGTTTGGCAAAACCCGACCCAACTCGACCCATTGTCATCCCTAGTCGGAGGAGGTTGGATACCTGCGGCCATGGGTTTGATTGCCATCCCTACTCTCAATTTCACTTTTCCTTGCACCGGCGCATAGGACGGAGGGCTTCTTTCGTAAAAACAAAAAAACTGTTAGTGATTTAGTTCATCCGGGCGTCATTGGAGCTTCTTACGTTTCCGGTTCCATGAAAAGTCTATTATTTTTTTTTTTATATTCAATAGGTCTATTATTAATATTATACTAATCATATGTTACTTCACGTAGATGATCACAACACGTGGTTTAATATTGTTTTTTCATTGGTATAACCAATGTAGAGAAGAGCAAATAACTTTATTTTTTATCAAGGAAATCGTGGTGGATCGATGATTCGATCAGAAATACTTATATTTAATGCTAAGTTGGTAATTTGTATTTAGCAGTATGAAATGGCTAAATCACGATTAAATTAAAATTTTAACATAAAAATCATTCCACTTATATTTATGGTACTTCTGATATGGTTTAACCATCCTTAATTTTTTCCCCTACAACTTCTCGCCAAAATTCACTTCCTTCCATGTCTTCTTCCATCGAAGATAGTCATAAAGCTACAAAACTTGAATTATCTGTTGCTTCAACTGCTTCGCTTTGGAGAGTACCAGTAGCAGTGTATTCAGACAAATGTCATCTATACTAGAAACTACAAATTAGAGTTAAGTAATTATTTTTATGTTTACATGTACATGTTAGAGCCAAGCCATCATAAATTATTTTTGCTTATATTATTTAGATTGCTAGCTTTAAAGATAGAAACTTGAATTATTTGTTGTTTAACTGCTTCTCTTTGGCGGGTACCATTAGAAGTGTATCCCGGCAAACAGGGGGTGGAGCTATGTAGGCTCTCGGGCCCCCGAGAATTTTGAAACTTACATATAAAGTCCTAGGAAATTCCGAGAATTACGTATAAACTCAATCTAACGAGTATATAGAATCTTAGTGAAATATTTTTAACAGCATAGATTTTCAGTCTAGCGGAGAAGCTACCCATTTGTAGCTACAAGGTTCGACCCTGGTACACGGCATTGCTTTTATAATTTTAACAATACTTTTTTTCAGTTTAATTCTCTAATTTTTCTATTTTGTCTTATAAATCCTATAATTTCAAATAAATTCAGTCAAGTTCTTAAACTTTTACATTCATATTTTCAAAGATTGTTTTTGGATATGTAATTAATTAATTTTTTAAAAAATAATATAATCATAAATTCATATTCAAGGTATAAAACAATTACATGTTAAAATGCATGATAATTTTTGCTCACAGTATAAACATTTATTTTGAATATAACATACTAGCAAACTTTAAATTATTTATATTTTGAGTTTTTTATTTTAATTAATATGTGTCGTTATTATTTATTTTTATCTTTGGATTTTTACGATAATTTAGTAAATAAATCCGGCCCCCGAACTTTCAATCCTGGCTTCGCCCCTGCGGGCAAAGGTCATTTATATAAGAAACCATAAACTAGATTTAAGAAATTAATTGAGGCTTCCATGTTCATGTTTTAACACATCCATCTTCTACTATTTTGCTTACATTATTGAGACTAATTTTTTTGTAGTTCTATGCTTCGAAGAAATATTTTCCATGGAGAAGCATCCGAACAACTAGACAATGCTTCAATTGGATCGTTAAAAATTTATGTAGTACAAATATTTTTATTAGCATAATTTATATATACTTTACAATTTAATGTGTATCCATGTCACGTGTTAGTAAGGACAAAAGAGAGTTGTTTTATACCACCCGTAGGTGTGGTGGATTATGATCGATCACTATCTGAAGTGAAAAATAAGTTTTTTTTATGGTATGTACATCCATAAATTATCAATTGATTATATCTCTCAAACTATTTCACATGATTTGATCTAACAAAACTGTTACTTCCCTCAGAACTTTATTTACATAAGAGTTGAAGAGAAATGATCAACCATTGACAAAATTAGTAAGAATGAAATGCAGTCTTTATATAAGGAAAAAGGGTATATATGAAAAATTATCGACATTCCTATAGCTAATCCATTTATTTCATGTTTGTTTTTATTTATTTATATGGTTTTCAATTTTTATGATCCGCTATCTTCAAAATGAGAACATTGCAATATCCCATATTATTCCCACATGGAGAGGATGCATGGTTGCACCCAAATATTATATATTCTGGCGGTGAGGATGCGGATGGATACAATGAGAAGAAAGTATTTCAATGTAATTTTTGCAGTTCTAGCATTGCAAGACTGGAAAAATCACACACATTGTTATTGTGTGGAAAATTATTTAAACAATAAGTGGCTAGAAATCAATCCGAACATATATTATTATTTGTCTCAATATGATAGTGATTGACTCAAAAGTAAACTAACTACACACCATGCACATTCAAACTCTATGATGACAATTTAAAATTTTATAAATATGCTTATATTACTTTTTCATGGTAATGGTACTCGGATGAAAATAACTAAAGGGCAAATCAAGGACTTTCAACCCCTATTTCGTGACCAGAGTCTACACCATGAAGAACTTCAAGGTCACTGACAACATGAGATTACAGGTCTATTGCAAACAAATTGGTCATCAAGTTTGAATCAAATAATGCAAATAACTAAAGGGCAAATCAAGGACTTCCAGCCTATATTTCGTGACCAGAGTCTACACCATGAAGAACTTCACGGTCAGTCCCGACAACATGAGATTACAGGTCTATTGCAAACAAATTGGTCATCAAGTTTGAATCAAATAAAAAGGCTATATCATGCAACGATATTCCAGCCATTCCAGCTTACAAGTTAATTTAATTAAACAAGATGAAATTAACAAGAAATGCATATAGAACCAAACATTCACTTTTCAATTTTCCCTTCCGCAGAGGTTGTTGCCCATCTTATTTGAATAAGGTTTATTGTCATCTACTAGACTCACTTGAAAAGTTACTACCCACAAAGAGCTCCAACAAAAACTTCCCGATTATTTAAATTCTTCAGATTGTACTAAGGATTGGTTGTGAGGTAACTCTCTTTGGTAGGATAGTTACACAAATACATGTGATCCTTGCACATACAAATGATCACCATCTCATCCTGGTACACGCGGGGTTTGCCTGAGAAACATGTATGTGCGAGGAAGCCTTCCTCTCGCGCGCGTGCATTCTTGGCTTGCCTACCGCAGACCCACCATATTTCCATCCACATCTATGCAGCCACCCATGCCAAAAGCCTCAAGTCCAATTTTAATCGTCTTTGCCCATTTTTTGGTGGCCAAAGAGGATGAGTTAGAGAAGAAAATGGGCTACAAAATCATTTTTTTTCAAGTTCGGCCCCCAGGTCGGAGCCAATATTAGATTAGAAAATGGAGATCTACATTTCAGTCGGCGTTACGTTTGTCTTTTACTCACATTTGGTTTGCCTAGGACATAAAGTGAGGTGATTGTTGGATTGGCGTAGCTTCCCCTTTATTTACATTTGAAACATTACCTATAGTTTCCTTATTCACATTTTGGTGGGATGATCATTTGGATCTTTTGGAAATTGTTAAAAAATACATGGTTTTTCCACTATGTATGGTAATGCGTGCGTTTGAGCGGGATTTTCTAAATCATCCCCATATCCATTTTTAAATATTCAGACTCATGTCCGCATCATACCTATACAGAGGAGTTTTTGCATCCTCATTCTCATACCCGTGGTTGATACACGCCCGTACATCTAACATTGCTATACCTAAAATTTGACATGTAGATTTTTAATTATAATACTAAGCGGACCTAATAAATCACGAATGCAACTATACAATCATTTTAATACGAATTCGACACTTCAATCCTAAAACATCTGTTAATCTAAAAAGAAAAATAATACAACATCATCTGAGTCATTCATCTACAACTTCAACACATTTACTAAGAAAAAAAAACTAACATAATCGTGTTAAAAGGGAGAAAGAAGTGAAGGTATGAAGGGAGAATTTAAGGGAAAGAAATTAAGGTTTGCTTTGCGTGGCCAATCAATTACATTTATACTCTTTTTTTTAATTATCCTTCTTTTCATTGGCATATTTGAATTTGATCTCTCTATTTTTCATATTTGAATAAATACTCTTGATAGGGCCAGGTTTTGGTATGGGGTGATGGAGTCTAAAACTATATCCGCCCCAACCCCATCAAACTTTTTGTGGATTTTACCCATACCCACCCCATATCCTGTCAATGTAGGAATTCTTCGTGTTGATTGGGTCGGGGGCTGTTGATACCCGCAGTAGTAAGTTTGATTGTCATCCCTACTTTTCACCTATCTTACCTCACGTGACTATTTTTCTATTATTAATTGAATAATTTTGATTTTTTTTCCTTTTAACAACTAAAAAATAACGTAGTTCATACAATTTTTATTATTGTTTATGTCATTACCGTCATAATACAGATTCATGATCCACCTTTGAGTTGCGGACAAACCAGCTCAGGTTGACTTTATTTTTATCAATCAAGTGACCGGTTGATTTTTCGGAATGTTGGTTTAGAGACTATTCCAAGACAATAATGGAATGAGAGGACCACCACCTATTCATCTCCTACAGTCGTGGGAATGATGTTAATGTTCAATATCAAACTCACAGATTACAACATCTCTAACTCAACAAGTGAGTACACAATTTCCTAGATAAGGAAGGACGAGGAAGAGCATAACTAAGAGGAAATGCATGAAACAAGGAAGAGATTATTGAAATGCAAGAGAAGAAGGAAAATAGTCAATTAATATTCGAGATAAAATTATCACTAATGGAAATGAATACATTATTACTGTTGTTTAACAGTTGTATTCGGCCAATTGGCCGGGTTCCTGACTAGTTTCATCTATACATATCTGATGTTTACATGAGCTGGATTATATTGATGATTAAATACCTGCCCATTGCTAAGTTGTTTTTTTTAACTATTCTAAGTTGCTATTTAATTTGGGTTAATACATTATTTTGACCCGAACTATAACCATATAATTAACTTTGGCTCGTGATTTCAGAAATTAACATCCTGGCCTCAACTATGCAGCATATAGTCTCAATTGGCCCGACACATGGTTTGACCGTCAATTTGGACGATCAACACGCCATGTTAGCCTAAAAATCATTAAAAAATTCAAATTCAAATTATTTTTCTAATTTTTCTAATTTATCATTTTACAATTAACCAAAAAATAAAATTTTAAATAATTTGATAATTTTTGGTTAATTTATAAAATTTATCATTTTCACATTAACAAAAAAAATTTATCTATTTTTTTATAAATTTTTTTGGTTAATTTGATTATGATAAATAATAGAAAATAGGAAAATAATTTAAATTTGAATTTTTTTAATGATCTTTAGGTTGATGAGGCAATGACATGTGCGTGTTGACCGTCCAAATTGACGGTCAAACTAGGGCTGGCTATTTGGACCGGGACCGGATGAAAAACCGGAAACCGGACTGTATAACCCGGACCGAGACCGGACCGGGACCGGATAGTAAACAATCCAATCCAATCTTTGGGCTTAGATTTGAGGCAAAAAACCGGATAAAGACCGGATAAGAGAGCTCAACACCCAAAACTTAAGGGTAATTTGCATAAACGGTCACAAACCTTTACACTTAGTACAAAACTTAACCAACTCCTCACCCTTTTAGGCCTTAGGCCACTCAAATTCCCACAATCTCAATATAAAATCAAGACCGAATTGGGACCGGACCGGGTCAAGACCGGACTGTATCCAATCCAATCTTCGGTCCTTATATTCTCAAAAAAACCGGACTGGACCGGATCAATTTGGGCCAATTTAACCGGACCGGACCGTATAGCCACCCCTAGGTCAAACCATGTGTCGGGCCAATTAGGTATATATATTGAATAATTAAGGTCAGAATGTCAATTTCTTAAACCACATATCAAAATTGATTATATGGTCATAGTTCATACCCAAATAAGAAATTAACCCATTTAATTTCTACATGTAGACAGACGGATAGAGAGGAGAGTGGAGATGACTCTTGAAACTTACATGGGCCGGGCCGACCCCGCGTGTCAAAGTTTTTATCACGCACGGGACTTCGAAATGCAAGAAAGTAGTTAGATTTGTTCTTCAGGCCCAACTATTCTCGAAGCCCTAATTATATTAGAACCCCAATTTGCCAAGACAAGAATGCTGGCTTTAAGGTCTTTTACCTTCCGATAAGAAGAATGATACGATGAGAATCGAATTGGAGTATGAACCGGTGCAGTGAGCAATTTAAAATTTAATGGTTTAATGAGTCTTAAATCATTAAAAATCGTTAATGTATTTGGTGCCTTATAAACAAAAATATTACAAGTACAATACACAAAAAAAAAAAAACATATTAAACCGTAAATCTGAACTATAATTAATGGTTTGGGTATGTATATAAGGCAACTAAGGTAAACTTTCGCAATTTAGAGATTATAAGTTTTTAAAGTATTGATAGTTGGACTTAGGTCATGCATTTAGGACTCAAATTAAATCTCATCCATCATGTTGTATCCACTAACTCATTGTTTGTTTAGGAAAAAAAAAAAAAAAAGAAGGGTGTCAAGTTTATAGGTTCCCTGAATCCATGAATCCGAAAAACCCACCAATTAAAATGAAATTTTAACAAGCCTCTAAATTCATGATGAAAATCGACTCATTTTAATCGTCAATAAAACAACCTTGTCGATTGGGAATCAGTTGTATGGGGTAAGCCTATCATTCCTAAACACAGTCTTGTTGTTTGGTTGATTGTTCTTGACAGGATCACTACCAAAGACAAACTGGCTCTGTGGGGGATTGGCACGGATACAACTTGTTTAATGTGTCCACGAAGCAGTGAATCAAGGGACCATCTGTTGCAATGTGTTCCTATAGTAGATATGTGTTTGCAACTGTTATGAGGAAGATTTGCTTATTTCCTGAAGCTCTAACCTGGCAGGATCAACTTCAATGGGTCATTCGAGCATGGTCAGGTAGTTCTGATAAATGATAAATCCAAGGTTGATCGTTTACTATAGAGGGTTGTCGATGAGCTACATTTGGAGGGAAAGGAATATTAGACAGTACGGATCCAAGCATGTTTGCTCCCCAGTTCAGATTGTGAAGAAGATAAGGATGAGTGTACTTTGATAGCCCAGAACAACCAGTCGCTGCTGAGTATAGTGCAAAAGTTTATAGAATAGAGTTTCATATTGTAATTAGTTAAAAAGGTAAGATCTAAACTCGATGTACCCAAAGAAAGATATTGCAGTTTGCACCTCTAGTGCTTAATGCCATTTTCATTAACCATAAAAAAAAACTTGTCATATCGTATTTTGTATAGTGTTCGTCATATCATACCAAGAATTTGATCAGAAAAACATCCGACCGCAGTTTAAACTGTGGATATTTTTTAGTTATATAATATGTTAAATCATCGTTAATCACAATCTTAATATAAAATATCTTACCACTAACTTTACTAGTACATACTACGATATGATTTTATAATCCTTGCTTTCTTATATGGGTTAATACCTTAGTTTGGCCAGAACTATAGACAAACTTTCTACTTTGGCCCGTGGTATCGGAAATTGCTATTATGGCCTAAACTATATAGCATACTTACTTATTGGCCCGAAGGGGGGTTTGACCGTCAAATTAGACGGTCAACCGAGTGTGACCGTTAATAAAGGTCCACCTCACTTGCCATGTCAGCTATCAGGGAATAAAAAATTATTTTTAATTTCTGAATTTTGTTTACTTTTTAATAATAAAAATGATAAACAAACAAATAATTAAAGAAGCAAAAAAATTAGAGATTTTTCCAGAAATAGCACCTTAAATTTTTTTTTTACAAAACTAGCACCCTTCCAAAAATATTTACAAAACTAGCACCCTTTTTATTGACCGCACCCTTGTGAAGCGTTTTACAAATAAACCGCATCCTCCAGGTGCGTTTTATATGTAAACCGCACCTGGAGGGTGCGTTCCATTTTGGTGGGCCTAAAACGCACTTTGGCCATGCGTTTTCAGGTCTGGCCTACATAAAACGCATGGCCGAGGTGCGATTTAGGCCTGACCTACGCAAACCGCACCTTAGTGATGCGTTTTCTTTCTCCAAAAACAAACCGCATCTCTAAGGTGCGGTTTGCACAGGTAGAACGCACCCCCCAAGTGCGATCTATGTGTCAATAATTTTCCGACACCCGACACACAGAGAATTATGGACGTAGGGCTGCATGGCAGACTAAAACCGCACCCTAGAGGTGCGGTTTTCGTCATTTCCCCCCCTATATAAGACTTGCCGGAAAACCTCTACTCTTCACACCTCTCCTTCTCTCTTTCATTTTTCTGTTGTATGTCTATATTTATTTAGTGTTTTTGCCATTAACATTAACTCGTAAGTTTATTTTGTGTTACTTTTTATGCCATTAATATTAACTCGTAAGTTTATTTTGTGTTACTTTTTATGCCATTAACATTAACTCGTAAGTTTATTTTGTGTTACTTTTTATTGTTATTTGTGATTTGTGATTTTTATGATATTAACTAAACTACGGTTTGTTTGTGTGCAGATGGCATTCCGTCAGTTAACGCTTGGCTTACGGTGGAATGGTTACACGGAAGAGACCGGAAAGGGGGGCCACCTACGTCGGTGGCAATTTTCAGAAAATAACGGTCGGTACCAGACCGAAGCTTGAAGACCTCCATCAAATATGCACTGACGTTACTTGCATGGATGGCACGAGAAGAGTAGATCGTATGGTGTACCGATACCCAAACAGAGCAACTGGGTCATTGTGGCATGAGGAATATACCATAACTACTCAAGATGACGTAGATTCCATGCTCGAATTCTTGAGGTCCAACAAATTCTCCCCTCGATACCAAGATGAAGAGATACAACCCCCAGAGGCAGGTAAGAACGCCATTTTCGCAGACTGTTTTGGGCATTCAAGCCTTCTATTGATGGTTTTGGCTTTTGTATCCCTGTGATTACTGTGGATGGTACATTCCTTACCGGCAAGTACAAGGGCACTCTCCTGATTGCCAGTGGGGCGGATGCAAACAGATAAGTCTTTCCTTTAGCCTTCGCCATTGTTGAGGGAGAGAATGCTGATAGCTATGGATGGTTTTTCCGACAAATCCAAATCCACGTCACCAGGAGGACGAACCTGACAATAATCTCTGATCGGCACGCCGGCATTAGAGCTGCCATCTTAGGCCTGGATCCAGCCTGGAATTGGTCCCAAAGGTGGTGCATACGACACTTCAAGAGCAACTGGAACCATCATTTCAAGCGGAAGAAGCTAGCTGATAATTTGTGGTGGATTGGTAACCTCTCTATCTATTGCTCTCAATTAACAATATCTTGTAATATGGGGAGTGGTGCACTTGTTACACTCTTTCTAAAGAGATGCATGCCTAAGGAAATGGGGTTTTAAGCGATTATCATAATCCTCCCATTTCCTGGGAAAATCGGGGTTTAAGCGATCTTCGGATCCCCCCTTTTTCTGTCAAACAGGCTGTGTTTCTAAGGAGATGTATACCTCTCCTAAGAGTCTAACGAGAGTATGACCGTGCAGTTTGAAATTGTACTAAATTGAGGATCATTGACTAACATACTACTTTTCTGTGTGTTATTCAGCGGTTGCATACCAGGAGAAAAAATTTCATGAGAAGTTGCAGAAGCTGCGCGAGTTATGCCCTGAAGGGGCACAGTGGCTGGATGGACACGACCTATCCATGTGGACATTTCATAAAGATGGAGGGAAAAGATGGGGTATTGCCACAACCAACTCAAGTGAGAGTATCAACTCTATCTACAAGGCCGTACGTGCACTGCCAATCTCTGCCATTGTGGAGATGACTTTTTGGAAAACGAATGCATGGTTCGTGAACCGGCTCCACTAGGCAAGGACGAACGAGGCACAGGGAAAGGTACATGTCTATAAAGTCACTGAAATAATGGATAGTGACAATCGCAAGAGCAGTCGACATAGTGTAACCGTTATGAATCGGGCAACCGATGAGTATAGCGTGACGACCGGACATCGGGAGGATGGTAGACGGGGGGGCCACCGTCACGAAGTTTTGGTCAATTTCAGGACCAAAGTTGGTGAGTGCTCATGCCAGAAGTATCAGGGGAGAGGATGACCTTGTTCTCATGCAATGGCCGTAGTTAAAAATAAGAGCAAAGACCCCCGTCACTTCGTTAGTCCATTCTTCAATATCGACTCACTCAAAAGCACCTACGGACGGAGTTTCCGTGCATTGCCTGATGAAGCTTATTGGCCGCTGTACGAAGGGAAATTGATCGTCCCGCCAATCGGACAGAGGCGTGAACCGGGGCGCCCGAGGAAAAAGAGAATTCAGAATGAAATGGATCAAAGTGGAAGACCACCACGAGGCCCAAGACGGTGTTCAGTATGCAAAGTTCCAGGACATGATAAACGAAGGTGTCCAGGACCGATTGGTCCGCAAAATCCAGGTGATGATGTGCCGGAATCAGCTAATGCGACATAATTTTCGATTATCATTCGTCAAGCTAGTTGTAACTCTTACGTTGCATTTAATTGTGTATTGTTGATTGAACGAATTGGGATTATATCAAGTGAAGAGGAATCATGATAATAACAATTTGATGAAACTCAACGAAATACTATATATTAAATTAAAGGGAATAGTTCCAAGTAAATAGAGATAAAAATAAACTCAAAATACATCTCAAGGAAGTCCACGAGCGAATGCGGAACCCACATTGTTAATGAATAATAATTTAAGTAGAAACATACATATTCAAATGTTTGGTAAATAATTTAATCGTATTAGTTGTTTTAAATAATTTAATCGAATACAAAGCAACACTCGTTAGACTCTTAGAAGAGGTATACATCTTCTTAGAAACGCAGTCTTTTTGACAGAAAAAGGGGGGATCCGAGGATCTCTTAATACCCGATTTTCCCAGGTAATGGGAGGATATGATAATCGCTTAAAACCCCATTTCCTTAGACGTGCATCTCTTTATAAAGAGTCGAAGTAAGTGGCGCTATGTATTCGATTAAATTATTGAAAACCACCAACACGATTAAAAAATAAACATAAATTTATTTTATATTACACTAGGCACATTAACAAAATAAAAGAAGAACAAATGGTGAAGAATTGTATGTACCGGGTGATCGTTCCAAACATCCCTTGATCGATGGTTGGGTTGGTCGTACAAGTCGGTTGGATCCAACGGTCCTTGCTCGAGATAATACCGTTGGTTGTATATATCGACGTCCTCCCCAACCTACGAGAAAATAACAACGAGGTTAGTACATAGATTAATTAAAAAACTTATAACAACAACAAAAATTAAACCAGAATAATGAGTACATACCGCTTGAAATTCATCAACATAAACTCCTTCTCCTTGCCACCAATCGGCCATTTTTTCGGCGTAATTCGGACAGAGCTTCGGCTCGGCTCAGCGGGTTTTTGAGAAAAAAACCTAAGAAATATTTTCTGATGGCAGATCGGACTTAGCCGTAACCAACAGACTTTTATTTCCTAGGCTTTTGGGAGGGGAGGGTTTAGAGAGATTATATCTAGAGAGAGAAGGAAGAATGGGTTGTGGAGTGAAGAAATGAGAGGGGGAAGGGGGGTATTTATACCCAACAGATCGCACCCCGCAGGGGCGGTAGGGTAATTTTACCCCGTCGAAATCGCACCTCCCCGATGCGATCTCCGCGTGAAAACGCATCTGCCCGATGCGATCTCCGCGTCCCGAGGCGTTGAACGCTCTGGAAACTGACGCTCCACTTTTCCAGGCGAGAAATCGCACCTCGCCAGTGTGATCTACAATCCACCGCGCGGATTGCTGACGTGGCTATGCTCCAGCCCGTTGGATCGCACCTCAATCGTGCGGACTGGAAGGTCGCTGGCCACCAAACGTTGAACGCATCTTGGGGATGCGTTTCATTATCCGACTTCGCATAAATCGCATCTTAGGGGTGCGATTTATGTGGGAAACGCATTCTTAGGCTGCGTTTTAATTGTAAAACGCACCTCTAAGGTGCGATCCATAAAAATAGGTGCTAGTTTTGTAAATATTTTTGGAAGGGTGCCAGTATTGTAATTTTTTTTTAAAGGTGCTATTTCTGGAAAAAACTCAAAAAATTAATTAAAAGAGTTCCCCAAATTATCCCATCCCCTCTTTAATTAATTTTTTGGGTGTCTTTAATTAATTAATTTTTTTTATTTTTTTTATTATTAGAAAGTAAACAAATTCTGAAATTAAAAAAAAATAATTTTTTATTCCCTGATAGCTAACGTGGCAAGTGAGGTGGACCTTAACTAACGGTCAACTCAGTTGACTGTCTAATTTGACGGTCAAACCCGCCTCCGAGCCAAATAAGGAAGTATGCTACATAGTTTAGGCGAGAATAGCAATTTCCGATACCACAGGCCAAAGTAGAAAATTTGTATATAGATCGGGTCAAACTAAGGTATTAACCCTTCTTATATTAAATACCATACTCGTCTAACCATATGATCACATATACGATATTACCCTTATCATTTTTTGTTATTTCTCCACAAAAGAATTAATATGTCATTGATATCTAGCGCTAACCGTTTCCCACCCTAAATGAATTAATATTTGACTTCCTCGATTCTAAGCATGATATCAGCCCGTGTATACTACTATTACTAGGGCTGGGCATGCGGGCGGATCATCCGCGGGTTTGGACTGACCAACCCGCATTTGACCCAAATTTCGTTAAGTGGGTGGGTCTGTGGGTGGGTGACGGGTTGCGCTGGGAGCCATCCGCCGGGTGGTTGGTGGGTTGTGGGTGAGTGTGCGAGTGACCCGCTCAACCCAACAACAAAAAGATCAAAGTCGTTGGCGCTAGAGAGAGGAGAGTGGAGACGTTAGATATAAACTCGGACTGCTCCTGGAGTTTAAACCTCAAAGCCAACCTTCCAAATAGAGATCCCTTCTTCTTCCCTTTTCTTTTTCCTCTAATTCTTGTGCCTAGATCACCGCTCTTTCCTTTGTGGAATTATTTTCCTTAGTTCCTTGCACCTAATAATCGTCTCAATCTGTAGAAAACTCTTTCATAATAGAATTTCTATCCAATTTAAGAACTAATTCGACATTTTTCGCCCTATTTCAACTTCTTGTTTCCCTCGTTGATTCTCTTCACCTATTATCATGTCAAGTTGACTCCTTTATATTATATACATTGTGATGTGGGTTCGATGTGGATGAACCCACAAACCCACCCGCATCATCCACCATCCGCCCAACCCAACCCGAGACTAAATGTGGGTGGGTGGTGAGTTAAAAATTATCAATCCGTTTAAGCGCGGGTGAGTGCATTTTATAGTCAAAATCCACCCGACCCACCCAATGCCCACCCCTAACTATTAGTATTAAAAAGTGACATCTTGGCAGATATGATAGGAATAGTTTCTATCAAATAACTTGTTGCAACAAAAAATAAATATGAAATTTTTGTTGGATGAATTAACCATAAGTTGTGTAAACGGATTAATTGGTCGTTTACTTATATCCAACATGAAAATAAATACCCCGCTTAAATTCATATTTGAACACATGTACAAAAACCTCCTTAGTCCCGTGAAAATATCCAAGGTGAAGTGGCCGGCCGGCCGCCGCAATCGCACATGTAACCATCTCTCTCTGGAAATTGACACACATGGCTCCACGGGATCATGAACCCATCAAGAACATTAGTACCAAGGAAGTTGCAATCGTGTTAGGAAATATATTAAGTCACGTGTTACAGAAGACCAAATTGGTCACATGCCATAAAATCGAAACGCCAAATTTCTTTCTCATATGAAGTTGTCTACCGATTGGATCCAGAAAGTGCTAATTGGGTAGGCTGACTGAGGCTTTATTGAAATCTAATTGCGGGGAAATACGAGAATAGATTTTCTTGCTGTTGGCGCTAGTCTTTCGCTTGGGTTCGTTTCTGATCTTGTTCTGATGTATCGGCTTTTGTATCATATTTGGAGGAATCTCCGAATTTCGATTGGTTTTAAATGAAGGTTAGGATGCTTTGCTTCCATTTATATTAAAGAAAATCAAAGTATGGACAAAACCGTTTTATGCAGTTAAAGCGTCCCGATTTATTCTTTGGGTTTAAATAGTTCAAGTTTTATACTTAAACAAAATTCAAACTAAAATTTTTCGGATGAAATGAACTATCACTAAATTCAACAATTAGCTTGACCGTGGAACGGATTCTTATTAAGATATTAATGTGGTAGTCGTATATGATTGAATCTCATTTTGAATTTAGAACCTCATAATAATTAGATGATCTTCTCTTGAAATATGCAGGACGAAAATTATTCGTAGTAATTATATTAGGAATGAAATCAGTATCTCCTCCTCGTTGTCAAGCCATTTCCCAATGTGATTTTAGGTTTGGTAAGATACCTAAGTTCCTAAGCTGATATGTCGTGTTAGACTTAAGTCGCATGTCCTTTTGGTTAGGTGGACTTGAATTATATTTGCTCTCTCTTTCTTGGTCCTTTCTTCTCTAACTTGCAAATAGGCCAACCACATAAATTCACATTCATGATCATGTTAGTTTCTTTTAACGTACTCGTTTTTATCTTCAATTGATGGGTTTTCAAGTATTTGTCCACTTGTGTAACAATGAACTGTAATTTCATGTAATGATGCAACACAAATTAACACCTAGATTAATAGTGTTATAGGAAAAGGGGGGGGGGGGGGGGGGGGGGGGAATAAGATACAAACATATAATTCGATTTTGTCAAAGAATGAAGTTTATTGATATGTAATGTATGTAAGCAATTTTTAAAATTGTCAGATGGCATGGAAGATTTATAAAGTCATAGCGCGAGCCTTCTTTTGTTGATGATTACTAATATGAAACTCCTAAATGTTGGTTGATCTCCCATTTCGTACGAGAGAGAATGTAAATGAGTCACGAAAAATGACCTACCTAGTGATAATATCACTGGTTTTAAATCTAAAGAATTAGTATTTGAATTCTTTTAAATATAATCTAAACAACGAAAAATAAATTTATATTATTCTTATAAAAAAAAGAGAAGGCAAATGGGTATCTTTTTGTGGGAAAATATCAGCAAGAAACAAGGAGAGAAAGTAATTAAAATTACCTTTTGAGTAGCTTTTTATATATGTAGGTACGTGAAAGATGGTGACCTATCGGAGTTTTTGCCCCAACCCATTTTTCTACCTATCCACCTCAATGTACATATACCACTTGCTTCATTTCGGTAAAGTTGCATCTATATAGAATAGACCCACAAAACTGTACATTTAACCCGAAAAATGTCAGTTGAATCATTAAGATGGAAATCAAAATTCACATGTAAGACAACTACCTAATAATTGAACTAGAAACGAACTTTCATGTTTACATGTACTTAGGGGAAATGAATTTGGATTTAATGAATTCATAGATTGATTAGAAGTTTTTTTTTTTGCCTTTTTATCGTGAATTTTAATATTAAAAATTTCAATTCTCTTTCTCTAAAATTTAGAAATATCACATCTCTCTCAATCATAAAATTATGTATATTGATTTGTAAGATTTTTCCCCTCCCATCCTATCCTCAATTTTTATTTATCTCATCAGATATCCTTATCAAAAGAATCTCAATATTTCTTGAGCAACTATGATTGTCTACGTTAAGGATAAAGATGTCATTTAATAAATAATTAAAATTTCATTTTGCACTAAATATTAATAATCTCAATTACGATCGTAAAAAAATTGAACAGATTAAAATCTTTATATCATTTAAAATTTACCGATTTAGACTCAAAATCTCCAAACTAACATTTAGGTTTATCTGTAAGGATGACAATCAAACCCATGGCCACGGGTATCCGACCCAGTCAACGCAAGGAATCCCCGCTTTGATTGGGTATGGGGCGGGTACAGGTAAAACCCGCAAAAAGTTTGATGGGTATGGGTCGGGTATGGGTTTAGCCTCCCCCGCCCCACCAAGAGAATTTCTTCACATTTAAAAAAAAAATATGTGGATCAAATTGTAGAGAAATTTTACAATGCTATATAGTATTGGTGCTATAAGTTTTTGCCTTTATGGTACAACTTAAAATTGTACATTTACGTTATGGTACAACTTCAGATTGTACCTATACTTTTTGTACAAATTCTTTTATGGTACAAATTGAACTTGTACCTTTATGTGATGGTACAACTTTAAGTTGTAAAGTTGTACCATAACATAATAGTACAAATTGCTGTATGGTACAACCTAAACTTATACATTTAATGTTATGGTACAATTTTAAGTTGTACATTAAAGCACCAATGCTATATAGCATAGTAGAAGTGCTCCTAAATTGTAACCTATCAATGATAATGAGGGTAATTCAAAAAAATAAATAGTATAAATGCAATTGAGCACCTAATGAAAACCTTATTCATTTCCCACAATTCTCCCTTCACTCTTTCACTTTTCTTCCTCGTCAACAAGATTATGTTAGTTAATTATTACTTAGTACATGTATCGGAGTTAGAGCATAATAATTTGAAAAATATTGTACTTATATATTAATGGATGTTTTTGGATCATATTCTTTGAACCGTGTTATGCAAACGATCGTTCCTTGTTGAATTAATGATATAGTAGGTTCTTTTGATGTTATAATTAAAAAAATTCTTGTAATGGTTTAGGTATAATAATGTTGGATGAATGGGGCGTGTATTACCATGAGTATCCGAAACCCACGGGTATGGGAATGGGTTTGCAAAATACTCCCCGCATAGGTATGAAGCGGGTATGGGTTTGGGTATTTGAAAACAGGGTTAGGGATGATTTAGGCAAATCCGCCCCATTGCCATCTCTATTTATCTGGGAAGTGGATTAGGTCAGTAACCTTATGGTGAGTAACCATGAGTAACCCGTCCACATCAGCATGACATAAGCATCTCTCTCCTGGAAAGCTTTTTATCTTTTCCCCTTTAATCTTTAACGGATGATTTCTCTGTTGTTTTAAGTCAAAATTTAATTTTTTGCACAGATAAATCAAATTAAATGTGCTCTTTAAAATGATATCCATTTTGATATATTTTTAGTACAAAAAAATTGAGTAATTTTTTACCAGTCATTACCATATGGTATGCTCCTATTTAATACCACATGGTAAGAAAGCGTACCATGATGATATGAACATACCAATATGGTAAGAAGGTTGAATACATGATAGTAGGAGTATACTAACTGTCATTTACGACTTTCATCACTGTTTACTATAAGTTACCACAAGTTACCACCCATATACCATAGTGGTAAAGTATGGTAATTTTTGGTCCAGTATTTTTTTTTTCACCCAGAAATTTGTAGATCCAGTAGATCATGATGAACTTATTCCTTCTGAGCAAACGTTTTCAAAAACGACTTAAAAACAAAGAAGTTACCATATGGTATGTAGTTGGTAGTGGGTGGTATGAAAAAAAATTCTCAAAATATATTGAAAATTGATCTCATTTTGTAAAGCACAACGAATTTGTTCCATTTGTGCAAAAAAAAATTGAAATTCGATTTAGAACGAAGAAGATAAGAGCCGATTAAAAAAACTAAGGAAAATAAAATGCCTTTAATTAACAATCCTTAAATCTGAATTTTCTAGACCCACTTAAATCTAAAAGTTCAAATTTAGTTACTCATGGGTGAGTAACCAATAATTAGTGATCCTATCCTAAGCCATTTATCTGGCTATAACTTGTGCTGAATAATATAATGATGAAATGATGACTCGGCTCCTATAATTTTACCCTAATCCAAATTATCCTTAAATTCCCGATCTAGTATGTGATAAGTCTCAAATTATATCAAACTTATATGAGTTATTATTTGTATTTTTTCGGTAATGAGGAGACATCCAACCCATACGATAAATTGGCCCAACCGTTATGAATATCTGGCTGGTTATATAGCAACAGGTTTGGGTGAAGTAGAATGTGTTATATACCATCTCCAATGATCGAATAATATTTTAAATAAGATCATTCTCGTAACCAAAAGCTAGCGAGTTTGTAATATGACATATCAGTTTCGATTCATATGTGGTTCGAGAAAACCCAATATGTCGTACCTACTCTCTCACAATCATATCTTGAGTTCTTGATATAGTTTAAATTTTTCTTAAAATTTCGATGTTGATTGATCGTCTCAAAGATATTTACATGTATATTGAAAGAGAATGAGCAAGAATTTAGGTTTAAGAGATAAACAATGCTTTTTTTGAGTGATATGGATGTGCATGTGCTAAATGGTGAAATGAGAAGATATAGAACATATTTGTGCACATAGTCGGTTGGTTTTGGAGTGGATTCTTAAAATATCACTAGTGTGGGCCCGGCCAGTTGGCCGGAGGAAGGTGAGGTATGAAATTTGATAATATAATGCGGTGTATAGCTTATTGTTGCATAGTTTTTTTTTGGGAAATTCGTGATAAAAATAGTGAATTTTAGCAGAAAAGAGACATGAATGATGCAATGAATCAAAAATCGGCTTTATGAACCAAAATCAAGTACATGTTACCTTGTGAAACAATATTGTTTCTGGTAATATGATGAGGTAGAGTAAGTTTTATAGAAACCGAATTCCAGAAAATTGAATAAAAAATCGCCTATCCCGTCGGTTTTCGGGAGATGAGCATCTCACAATCGTTGCTAGCTTTTACTCGGCCCGTTGGTTGATTAATTTGCTTTATAAGACTTTCATCTTGTCGTCATTGTGCTTTCTGGTTTTTGTTAGGCCATGATAAAATCTAAGGAAATCAAGAACGAATAACACAATTTGGGATAGGAACCGCCGTTGTCATATCCTAGAAAATGGCGGTAAACACAGACTCACCTGCCAAACTGGTTTGGATTGAGATTTTTATCGGGTATCAGGGAACCA
Organism: Linum tenue; assembly: GCA_946122785.1. Classification (NCBI taxonomy): domain Eukaryota; kingdom Viridiplantae; phylum Streptophyta; class Magnoliopsida; order Malpighiales; family Linaceae; genus Linum; species Linum tenue. Next base: position 60,369,826 of record CAMGYJ010000009.1, on the reverse strand, counting down.
TGTGATTATAAATTAGACTTGATCAAAACGGGCCAAAACTTGAAATTCAGCATGTTTGACCGACCCATGCCAAATTCTTATTATTCTTTACTTTTAAACTTTCTATTTGAAAATAAAAAATAGTGAAAGAAAAGAGATGACTGCAATTCGCCATTTGCACATCACTTATTCGAGAATAAAACCATAAAAATTCAAAAGGAACTGAAAATGTTTAGGATCGTTTTAATGTTTAAAATAACCAAATAGATCGTTCTGTTTAGTTTTTTACTAACAAATACCAAACGATTCCCTATAAAATACACTATAATTTGATCATTATGATATCAAATAATTATATAATATATATTTGAAATTAGGGATGGCAATTTCTACTTGACCCGATTTATCCGACCTGTTTGACCTGTTTTGGGAGCAGGTCAAACCCGCCCCATAGGCGGAGCGGGGCGGGCATGGGTACCTCTCATCGACCCGACCTGCCCTAACCCGCCCCATTCTCGACCCGTTCTTGCTTATATTACATATAATCTTAGTCAAATTACTTAGGATTTTCCTCTTATTACATTATATTTTAGCTATAATAAAGTTGTAAATAAGTGAAAACCTCAATTTCTTCAATAATTTAACTACATTTTATCATATTATGGTTTATTTCTTGGTCTTTTAATGAAAATAACGAATGTTTCTAATGTTTTTTGCATAATTACATACCCAACGGGTCGACCTGCCCCTACCCGCGCCCCGTGATAAATTACCTGACCTGGAACCGACCTGCGATGGGGCGGGTATGGGTATCGAGATACCCGCCCCAGACCTGCCCCATTGTCATTCCTATTTGAAATGATAAAAATTGGACTAATTGGGTTGGTCGAGGTTGAACCATTGAATAACTTTAAAATACATTATATTTTAGCCACTAAGATATAAAATAATAGCATAATATATATTATGCCAGAGAAAATAGCTTGTTTTAGAATGACAAACCAATGATGTTCATTTGTTTTACTTGATGGCCAAATCCCGTGTAGGAAAGACCCATTCAACTCTTTTATTTTATGGTTATCGGTTAGCCCATTAGATACCATGCACTAGTTTATTGTTAAATTTTTTATTTTTAGCAATAAAAATGAGTATTGTTTTTGCCTTTTCATATATATTTTATCACCAGGGAGAAATAAAAGGGCTTAAAGAAAAAAATTGTCACTCCTGGACCCGTTTAAATCCGCATGTGTACGGTGAGTTGGTCCGTTCCACAGAGGAAAGAGAGAAAAATTTTTTTTTTGATAATGGTGAAGCTTGCATTAAAGTAAGAAAGGGTCTGGGTACAAAGAAAAAAACGAGCAAGAGAAGGGGTCTCACAAGGCGTGAGTCGCCCAACTAAAGCCAGGGAAAAGAAACAAAAATCGAACTAGGAACAAGAAGCTGCAGGGCAGCAGATCGGCACCAAAACACAGCAGAACAGATTGGAAAAACAAAGGAGCATCAGCCCACATCCTCAACAGCCCACCGAACAGCCGAGAGCGATCACTCCAGCGAAATCCACAGCATCCAGCAGCTACCTCAATAGCTGTCAATCTTGCCAAAGGCCGCCAACCACTCCGCCACTGCACGAGAGCTCCTCTGCTGAATGTACGCCTCGCTGTGGTACGAGTCCCTGAAAATTCTCCTATTTCTTTCCAACCAAACATTCCAGCAAACAGCATGAAGAGCGCAATACACAAACCACCTATCAGGGCTGTCTGGTTCGCTTATCTCCCACCTGCGGATGGTTGAAACAATGTCACCAGAAGGGGGGACGATAAGTCTGCACATAAGCTTGGTGCGAGCCCACACTTGCTTGGCAAAATCACAATCAACAAAGATGTGGTCAGCAGTCTCTTCGCGGCGCGCACACAGAGCACATCTACTTGCCAGCGACCAGCCTCTGCTTTTGAGGGCGTCCATCGTAAGGATCTTCCTGTGAGCGACCGTCCACATGAAGCAGCACACCTTGGGAGGAACAATCTTCCTCCAAACCGACTCAACCGGGAACTGCGGCACACCTGGAAACAGATTCCTCGACAGTGACCTGTACATGGAGCGAACAGAGAAAGAAGACTCTGGGGACGGCGACCAGACGAGTCTGCTCGGCCCACAAGTCACTCGAGATGCATCAACAGAATTAAGAAGCTCAAACAAAGCGACCCTTTCCCTCTCAGCCCCCCCTCTCAAATTAATAGAAAGATTGATATCCCATTGGACTCTCTCACCTGAAAAGGAAACAATGTCGGAGACCCAGGCATTAGGACTTGTTGCGGCAGCAGCGACCCGTGGGAAAGTGTCAGCAAGAACGACTTCGGGAATCCAACAATCATGCCAAAAGGAAACTCCGGCTCCTCCCCCCGGGTCAATGTATGCTCTCTTCCACCATGACCGATACTCACGAGAGATACTTGCCCACACAGAACCAGCAAAACCACTTGTACTTCTGCTACTTTGCCATTCTGATTTTGCAGCCGGAAACTTGGTCGCAATAAGCTTCCTCCACCAACTATTCCTCTCGACAGCAAACCTCCATAGCCACTTGGAAAGCAAAGCTTTATTGAAACAGGACAGGTCCTTAATTCCCAGCCCGCCATCCTCTTTCTCAGCCTTACAAAGATTCCAACTGATAAGGGGGATTCGCTGAGTCTCACTAGAACCACTCCAGATAAACCGCCGTTGGATTTTCTCTATTCTATTGATTACTGTTGCTGGGGCCTTAAGGAGAGAAAAGTAAAACACCGGCTGGTTGCTCAGAATGGAGCTATTTAGAACCAAACGAGCCCCGAAGGAGAGCAGCCGTCCCTTCCAACCCTCGAGGCGGCGCTGATACTTGTCAATGACGGCGTCCCATGTAGACACAGCGTTCACCCTTGCTCCCAGCGGAAAACCGAGGTACTTAGATGGATCCTTGCTCCACTTGCATCCGAGAATCGCGGCAAAGAAATCCGGGTCAGGAACATCCCCCACAGTGAACATCATTGATTTGTCCAGGTTGATTTTCAGCCCGGAAACTGCTTGAAAGCAGACGAGAGTTGCCAAGACGTGTAAGATCTGCTCATAATTCGCCTCGCAAAAGATTAGAGTGTCATCAGCAAATAGAAGATGTGTCACCTCCCCTCTTCCATCAGCCTCATTCATGCAAAAACCTTTGAGCAGCCCCTCATTCTGAAGCGAGGAAAGCATGTATGAAAGAATATCCATAACAAGCACGAACAGTCCCGGGGAGAGTGGGTCACCTTGGCGGAGACCTTTCTGCATGGGGAAGAAACCTCTAGCCTCCCCATTGATCAGGGTAGAGATAACTGGACTGCACATCGTACCACGAACCCATTTCTGCCAGATAGGCGGAAAACCCAACTCCGAGAGAACTCTGAAAAGGCATTCCCAGCTCACATTGTCAAAGGCTTTCTCTATATCCAATTTCAGCATCAAACCCGGCTTCTTGCTTTTCCTTCTACTATCCACTAGTTCATAGGCAATGAGTCCCGCATCAGAGATCTGCCTTCCTTTAACCGAAGCAAACTGATTATCAGACACTAGTTTAGGTAGAAGATTACTGATTCTTCTCGCCAGCACCTTACTAATCAGCTTATTTGTGCTGCCCATCAAACTTATAGGCCTCAAATCCTTTATTTCTTCCACTGCATCTCTTTTCGGAACGAGGCATAGAAAGGAATGGGCTGCACACTTGGGGAGAATCCCTGTTGAGTGAAATTCATTGAACACATTAACAATCTCTCCGCGTAAGAATGGCCAACATTTTTTGTAGAAATCCCATGAAAATCCATCCGGGCCCGGGGCTTTTCCACCATCACAATCCTTGAGACTTTCCCATATTTCGTTCTCAGTGAAACAACTGGACAAAGAGTAGCCCTCCTCCACCGTCAACTTCCTGCTGGTGTAATGAGAGGGGAAAGGCCTCCTATGAACCAGTTCCTTAAATTGATTTTCAAAGTGCTCCACAATTCCACTAGCCAACGCCTCCCTGCCCTCTACCACCGCCCCATTGATTCTAATGCATTCAATCAGGTTTAGCTTCCTTCTGTAGTTAGCTGCCCTGTGGAAAAAGTTCGTGTTGCTGTCCCCAAGTCTCAACCACAATTCTTTGGATTTCTGTCTCCACGAGATCTCCTGGAGAAAAAGTAACCTGCTTAGTTCGATTTTGAAATCAGCACAAGCAGCCACCTCGTCAGAAGATAAGGGTCTATCATCCTCGGTTCTTTCCAACTCGCGAATATACCCAAGGAGGAGGTCAATCTTCTCATTGACATTACCAAATACATCTTTGTTCCACACTTTAATCTTCCCTTTAAGGTCTTGCAGCCTCTTGGCCCATCGAAAGATGGATCCTCTCCCACTGATCTCAGTCCTCATCCATTCAACCATCCCACTGTAAAATCTCTCGTCTTCCAGCCACATTGATTCGAACTTCCATGGCCGCCGAATTCTCTGATTACCACCCCATTTAATAAGCAGGGGGTTATGATCGGACTCGATGCGTTCCAATGCCGAAAGAGTGCAGTCAGGGAACAAAGTATCAAAGCTCGGAGAAACAAAAGCCCGATCGATCCGTGAGAAAGAGTCGTGACCTGCCCCTCTGCTCCAAGTGAATTTGCTCCCTCCAAGGGGAAGTTCCAGCAAAGCAGATTCATCAATAATCTCATTAAACTCATCCATCATATTCTCGCTTCTTCTCCCACCTCGGTAATCATCATGACACCGAACCAAGTTAAAATCCCCCGCTAAACACAAAGGAACATCCCAGTGGATGCAGAAATCTCTAATCTCACGCAAGAAAGAAAGCTTCTCTTCAACATCCTGAGGCCCATAAACAACAACCAAGAACCAACTGCTGTTATTAACTGCGTCCTGGAACATGATACCCAAGAAGAAATTACTCTCCACAGAATGGAGAACCTTGAAGCGGGCTTTATCCCAGAAAATTACCAAACCTCCCGAGCTTCCCACAGAGTTCTTAGCCATCCAGCCACTCTCCCTGCTACCACTAATGCTAGAGACCAACCCCTCGGAGCACTGATCCCATTTCGTTTCAACGAGGCCAACAATGTCAGGTTTCCTTCTGCCCAGAATTCTCTTGATTCTCGCTCGCTTACCATCGTCACCAAGCCCTCTAACATTCCATACGATAATTGAAGTACTCATTAAATCTCGGTCAAGTTCAAAGCCCTACCCTTCAATTTCCTGTTTCGAGGACCAGCTACAGGGGGTGCAATAGGCCCCAACCGGCGCTCCTCCATTTCGAGCCTGGACCTAGAGGTCCGAATCTTCCTCTGATGTGTGCTCCTCGCCGTCTCGATAATAATATTATCAGAGATCTCCTGTCCATCTTCATGGCCCAAATTAAAGATACCCCCAACCCGGATGCAAGCCTGTTCCAGAGTTCCAACATCAAAGGGGAAAGATTCCAAATCTCGATCCATGGCTTGGCTATCTTGCACGCAAGACGGAGAGGGGAGTTCAGAAAGAAAGTTGGAGTCTGGTTGGGGGGAAGAAGGCGGAGAGTAGGTGGGGGTAGGGGTAGGGGAGGGCTGGTGACCCAGAAGGGGTAAGGCAGGTTGGGAAGAAAGGCCAGAGGTAGAGGGAGAAGGTTCGGGTAAGGGACTTGGCAAGAAGGTCGAAAGATTGGTAAGATTGGTAGGATTGGTGTTGGGATGGGAGGTTTTAACGAGAAAGTATGTATGGTGGGGGGGATTGCTATGAAGGGATGATCGGTCAGAGAAGAGGTGGGGGAAGGAAGAAGAAGCTGAGTTGAAGGAAGCAAGGCTCACTCCCCATTCTGGAAGGTGAATGGCGGCAAGGAATTGGCATTGCAAGGGAGGGGAAATGTTGGGCCGCAAGCCTGAACCCCACGAGAAGAGGGTTAGGATCGAGATGACCGGGTCAGGGTGCAGACTCAGGCCTGGACTGCAGCTTCCAGGCTCAATACAGTGGGCACCCGGGCCCAGATTTAACGGAGGCGCCCGCTCTGAATGGGACATAATAGCTAATGGGCCAGGAGGACTCGGGTTGGGCCATGGCCCAAACTTCCTGACCCAAATCTTCTTCACAGATCGATTCTTCTCGAGCCCCTTTCTGCGCGTGTTCTGAGGAGAAGAGGGGACGGCCCCCATGCAGCTTAGATTCCCATGCACGCCTGTAGGGCCCCGAGGAAGGCGCTTCGTCTTCCACCCCAGATGGGGAGCCGCCTGAGGGGCGTCGCCGAAATGCACCGGCGGCAACAAAATTTGAATCTCGAACCTGTTAGATCCATGGCACACAGGCACATGCGAAGGGAGTTCATCATCGCAGCGGATTCGGATTCTAATAAAATTGGAGCTCCAAGAGTTCCAGTCAATTTCCACCAACGAGCCGCAAAAATTTCCAATGGTTTGGATGAGGGTCACGCTCTTGAGATGAAGTGGGATGCCGTAAACCCACACCCATACCACATCATCCGGGTCAGGTCCTGAAAGATCTACGTTTTCTTTCCAAAAGGAAATATCCACCGAAAAGTTCTTGAACATACATTGACTGAAACTCTGGATTCTCAAGGCCAGCTGAAAACTTGGACAGACGAGGAGCCAATTCCCATTGCCGAGGTCTTCAAAACTATAGTTGTCATTTGCATCCCAATTATGGCGTGCCCATTGTCTGAATTCTGGAACAAGAGCAGAGGAGAAGACATCTTTGTTCGATGATGAAAACTTGATGACCAAACTTCTACCCAGCAATTCCCGCCTTTCTCGAATCCCAGCATCACCGACCTCAATGAATCTATCAGACCCTGACCCTTTGATATCACATCTTCCCGCACCATAGAAACCATTTCCCTTGACCACCTCCGCATAGGAAAGCAGTGTAGCAGGGCGAGGAGGTAGCAGGGGTGGTTGCGCGCTCACCCTGTTAATCATCGGTGCCTCTGCAAAGTTGCGTTCGGCCTTGAAGAAATCCTGGAGAAGGAAGATAACCCGCGACCATCCGTCTTCCCTTCCCAAGGACGGAATAAGGACCTTGAACACCCTACCACTCTTCACCTGTTCCGAAATTTGCAGTATCGATCTTCGGTTAGAGGTAACCTTCCCCACATGAATAATACGATCTCCGCTTCTCTTGATACACCCTTTGGGGAAGTTCCAACTCCTCGTCGCTGCGATCTGCAAAACTCCCTGGAGCCACGCTATATGCGTCTCACTCAACAGGATGGACCATCTCTTGTGCTTTTCTTCCACCTGGAGCTTATACCAAACTGACCTCGCCGCCGACTCTCTCCAAATTGACACTTTCCTCATGCCGATTCTCGTCGCCCTCAAACACTTATTCCCTTGGCCGCCGCCACCGCTAGAGTCCGCAACCTGTGACCTGCAAGACGAACACACACACGGAGAAACTGAAGAGACACACCCCCCCTCGGCGCACACCCTCTCGAGATCTCTCCGACACCCATCGCGCTCGATCTCTCCGACACCCATAGGCCCCGATGGCCAAATTTTGATCTGAAAATACGTGTTTTTGCAAAAAACCCCCTCACTTTAGAAGTGTTTGACACTTCCTATTCTACCCTTCCTACAAACGCTCCTGGAGCAGGGAATTTGAAATGGGGGAATGGTTTTTTCCTCCCTGCTATTATATGTTTTTAATTTAAAAAGATACAACCAATGTAATTAGTGTGATTGGTTATGATCCTTGCTTTTCTTTAAAATGGTCATGGTTCGAATCTGAAGAGCAAAATGTCCTTCCTACTTTCACTCTCGTTGCAGGAAATTTGAAATGGGGCTCCCGTTTTTCCCTTCGTTGTATTATATTATGTGTAGAAACCCACATAAAAATCATTACTTTTTCATTAGGTCTGGGAAAACCAACCAAAAATCATGGTAATTAGATTTTCCTCTTTAAAATTGGTTCAAGTTCGGTTGGGTACTCATGAGGATGCGTAATTTTGCCATCCACAATATCCAGTTGACAAGCCTATCAAAATGGTTTAGACTTGTACGACAACCCTGCCAGACCCCGATGGCTATCATAGGGACGATATGAAAGTGATAATGACTAATGAGCAACACTCGGACCCAAAACCTCTCGGAACCAAATCTATACCTTCATCGAATTATTTACATCTAAAGGAAGCCGAATTTTGAAATTATATCCGCCATTTGTACAAGTAGCCAGCCAGCTGAATGCACTCCTAAAATTTCTCCGGAGAAGATCTACAGTGGATGCATTTTGAACTTATGTTAAATATGGAGAAAACTAAAGTGGGTGAAAAACTATATATACAAAATAGGCCACCAAAAATCGTCGGATCGATGGGTTATATGCAATCGGATCACGTGTTGAATTAGGGAGATGTAGCTAGCTAGAAGGGTTTGAGGGAGGAGATTGAAAATTTTGTAAGCGCAATTCATGCCCTGAAAAGAGGAAACACAGAAAGGCAAAACCAGAAAAGCTGGCGGTTTCTAGAGTATAACCTAATATCCAACCAAACATTGTACAACGAGGGAGGGGAGGGTTGGCTCTGGCTCTGGTTGGGGGGGAAAAAGGAATTTCGAAGCATGCAACACGTGCAAAATGTGAGTCCTCCAAAATTAAATAAAACAACGTGAAGATATTAGAACGTGGAGCCCTCTCTCACTTTAACCTTATTTACGGTTGATTAAAATCTCGGGTAGGCCGGCCACATGACATGATCATTCCTCTTCATTCATTCATTCATTCATGAATCATATACAGAAAAGAGATTGGTGGGCTTAAAATTAAATACGTGTTTAAGCTTCTTCAATTCCATTTCCCCTTTTCTCCATCTCTATATATATGCCGCACGTCCCATTCCCCCCGGCCTCACAGCTCCTTCTCAATAACAAGGTTTCTCTTCTTCTTCTTCTTAAATATTACTATTAGATACATAGAATAATAAGGAAACCCCCATCTCTGCGATTAGGGTTCCGATCAACAGAAGGGCAGGGAGGGGAACGTGCGTATATATAGCACTCTCTCGGGTGCAATAATATTCAAGAACCAGCAGTGCCATTTTTCGCGTTCTTCTGTTCATTTTGGTGTGGTTTCAAGCAACAGAAGGATTAGGGTAATTAAGCGATAATTGATCAATGGGGGATAAGGGAGAAGAGAGGCCGCCGCAGCAACGGAAGCAGCAGCTTACCATCTTCTACAACGGCAGAGTTTGCGTCTCCGACGTTACAGAATTCCAAGTACGTCCTCTCCATCTCTGCTTCTTTGGGTGCTTAATTAATTACCGAACGTATTTAATTAGTTCATCAAGCATTTTTCCTAAACTAGCTTGAATTCATGATCAAAGAAAATTTCATCCAAAGAAAAGTTTCATCAAGGAGGTGTTTAGGCAGATTCAACCAACTGGCAGGAATTAGGCAGCGGCCGGTTTGTTCAGTTGACCTCCACAATAAAAACAAAAAAGCAAACATCAATGGCGCCATGTGACTATCGTGGCTAATACTTTCTTTCCTTTTTTCTCTTTGAAAAAAAAATCTTGTGCCTGATATTCCGTAGTGGGATGGACCGTGTTTGTGGGTATTGGAATATTCAATCGGTTATGGATATCATCTGAAATTAAAGAACACAATGGTAACAGGAAAATGAAAATGAGAAAACATTCCATTAAACAAAATCCAGTAAACTTATAAGGGTTTTCGTTTGCACATGTTCTGAACATGAGAATACATACACTTCACAAATGGGGGTCACCGGGAACACAAGACCTCCCGGCTACAACAGGTTCTGATACCATGTCAAGAACCAGTTGCTCTCAATAACTCAAGTTGTTAGGAGAGGTTCAATAATGAGTCTTATACAACTCACTAACAGGATTGACGAGGTGAGGATGTCGAGCAGCTCCTCAGCCAAGCCAATTTATGGCATTGCTACTAAAGATGTCAAATTCTTACTTTGCTATAAAAAAATAAACATAAATTCTTATGTAAAGAGACCAGGTCAATAACTCTTGTTCATATAACGTTACTAACGCATTACCAACGTACAACATTATATCATTGCATCATACCACCATGGTACAATTTCATACTATGTGTTCATGCAATATCTAATGGGTTTATGGGTTGGGAATGCAGGCGAGGGCGATAATGATGCTGGCGGCGAGCCAGGAAACGGAAGAAATGTGGATGACCGCCGACAAGCAACAACACAAGGACGAGAAGAAGACGGAGAGAAACAACAGAAGGAGCGGCAGTGGAGAGAGTGGAGACGGGTCGAGTTCGGAGCCTCCGTCGCCTAGTTCGGGTCACCGTTATCATCATCCACCGCCGCCGCCGCCGCCTCTTCATTTGCAGCTGTACAGTCCCAACAGTCTCTACATGAAGAGATCGCTGCAGAGGTTTCTCCAGAAACGGAAGCATCGGATTCAAGACACCGCCTCTCCTTACCATCACCACCGCCCATAGCTAGCTAGCTAGCAAGCTTTAATTAACTTGTACGATTTAGGAGTTTTAGACTAATTAATTAACATTCTTTCTCCTTCTTGTTTTCTTCATCTTCTCTTTTAGCTTAACCACCTCGATTTAGGCATGAGTGATTTTAGAAGATTAGTGGTAATTAATCTCTGTAACTTGTGCTTTAGTGGTAATTGATTCTGTGTCGCTTTCGGGAAGAGGGTTGGAGGAAGTTACCTAGACTAGTACGGGGAAGAAAGCACTGATCGATTAGTTAATTAATTGATGTCCTTTACTTTTCGATAACCTAATTTATGTACTTTTGTTTGTACACTTATTAAAAAAAAAAAATGTACATCGTGTGTTCATATGTACTATAGTACAATCGAGTGTTATTTAATTTTTGTGTTTGATGAAAGTGATGTTTCATTTTGTTAAAGTGATCCTTGGAAAACATGGTACAACATTGAACACAATAAAACAAACAAGATAAAAATAAAAGAGCAAATGCAATGGAGGAAGAAGCTCCTGACAGAAAGAGAGAAATAAAGGTGGTTATTAGGAAATTACTTCCTCTTAGTACTGGTAATCGGTTGGTAATCGATAATCGGTTAACGGTATATCGAATCTTGTAAAGTGATTTTCGACTATTATTTGAGTCTAATTGGGTATAACTTGGTATAGTAATATTTGGTTTTTTTGCTATCGTGTACCGATAATGTCGGTTAATGGTTTCCCCGGTGGTTATGGTTGGGAATCAGTGTTTTTCGTGGAGATTTGTTGCTCCCTTGGAATCTTCTGCTCTGCTTCGAACCCAATCTTAACTATTTCTCTAATTGGATAAACAAAGATGGGTTGAATCGGTTGGCACGCGTTTTTTAGTTTTTGATGTTTTATGTTCATCCCTAATACCTAAAGAGCCACACCAGTTGGATTGTTGGATTCATGGATTGCTGAAAAATTATAATTTAGTACCTATATTTCTCATATTTTACCATCTTATACCTAAATTGCAATTTATTTTATGAATATGTTATTCAAAAATTGCATTTTGGTACCTATTATATTGACATTAGGCCCTGAAATTTTCAAAATTTCCACTGTTGGTCTAATGTGGATGCTACTTGGATCCATGGATCCAATCCATGAATCCACAAATCAAATCCATTAGCCACCTCTACATGAGTCCAATCGACAATGAAGATGCATAGCAACATTTCACATGATTGCATCCATGTTTTGATTTGTAGTATCGGCAAAGACTCTTTTATGTACATTCGATATTTAGTCAGCGAATCATTTTGATTTACATATCCGAATTCTGAGGACTAATTGCCCTCGGCAACTTACAAGACACAACGTAGTACACAAAAAGAGTTTAGTGTCATTGACTCTAAATGTTAGTAACTCCAAACATATGGCATCATTTATCTAATTGATCAAAAGGTTGACAGTTTACTGTAGTTATTTCCAGTGACCGGCAGAAGTAGTAATGTTTGGATAACCTAACTATGCCCCTCGGCCTTCGTTGAAAGAATGAAAGTAGGGGCATCAACATTTCAACATGCTAACCAGATTACTCAGATATGATTAGATCGGACGAAGCAAAGTAGACAATCCTTCTTACGTACTGCGTTCGTCGTCAATTTAAACGATCTTCAGTCTTCATGTTTACATTACTTTACATAACAATGGATGGATACAACCTTTTTCCAACAAATGGGGAGGTTCTTATTCTCAACATTACAAGCTAACAATACAATGCCAAATGGTTCCAATCCAATTCATAACCTGCTGCTAGGGAGCGACCGAGGAGGATCCCAGTCAGTAATGATGTGATTGCGAGTAATCTCCTCGATCGATGTACACCCGCTTAGTGCCATCGTCAGTTCAAGCTCGTCCCTAAGCATCTGCAGAACTTTCCTCACTCCAGCTTCTCCATCTGCCGCCAATGAGAACACCACTGGCCTTCCAATCTGCCACGGAACATATAGAAAACATCAAACAAAGTGTAACTAAACCGGCCCCAGATTTTGGCCACCACATCCATACGTGTCAGAGATATGCTTACAAATACACCAGATGCTCCCATCGCCAGTGCCTTGAACACATCTGTCCCACGGCGAACTCCACCGTCTAGGAACACAGGAACTCTGCCCTCTGCAGCTTTCACAACCTCCTCCAGAGCTGTGATGGTGGCTGGAACATAATCAAGCTGGCGGGCTCCATGATTGGACACAATGATCCCTGCCACCCCATTCTGTACTGCTAGCTTCGCTGCGTTTCATTCAACAAAACCCCTGGAAATCATAATGCCACCAGAGGCAGGACAAAATCTGGGAAGGAGGAAGTTGGTTTGGGGTTATGTATGCTTACCATCTTCAGCTGTCAGCACCCCCTTCACTAAAATTGGCAATAAGGTGATGGTTTGAAGCCACTTCACATCCTGGGTTATACAATTAAACAAACTTAGTACTAGCCACAATGTTAGAGTTTCAGGTGGTCAATGGAGATGGGCAAGAGATCTTGTTAGTATATAGCTAGTAGTAGTACCTTCCAACTCAGCGTCGGATCGACTTGGCCAACAAAATAGGAGGCCAAACCTGAGTCACTGGTCTGAGCGAATCAAGCATTATATGTCGTGACAAGTGATGACAATTCTGGATAGAGCTATAGCTACGCTTGCAGATTTCACAAGTTGAGAGAGTGGAGTCTTTGTGGGTCTAACCTTGTCTACTGTCATTTTGCCCAAGTCCAAGCCCTCAAAGTTCTTCAGTGTCAAACTGGGTGGCAAAGCAAACCTACAATAAAGGAGAATGCAGTTCAGTAGTTGCACACAGATGCTTAAAAGCGATTGAATCCGTCTGGGTAGAGGTTCACAAACAAACCTGTTCTTGATATCAGCTTCTCTCCGACCAAGTCTTGGGGTGTCAACCGTAAGTACAATCGCCTTGAAACCGGCTCTTTCAGCTCTCCTAACCAACTGAGCGGCTACGTTCCTGTCCTTGTACACCTGATGATTATCATGTCAAAAATCCATAATCCACAATTCTCTTCAAAGCTCTAGACATCTCCATATGAGTCCCATGTGCAGAATATTGGAGAAAAACTCAACTACCCAACTACCTACATTATTGGAACTAAAATAATAGAAATAAACTCAAGCCACAAACTAAACCTACCACCAATGTATTTGCTACGTGTATAGGTGGTGGAAAGCCTTGTCATGGCAATATAAATAGAAAGCCTCATTGAGGCATGTAAGGTAGAGTGAGCTAGAGAGCATAGGCTCCTCTCAAGGGTTAAGGCAACAAACTTGCCTAATCTGTTATGGGAAAATGTGGGCAGTGTTTGTGAGGGTAGAAGTAGAACAATCAAGAGCAGCAGCTCTAATGTAAAAGGCAACAATTGCCTAGTTGTGTGAGATATTAGAGTGAAAGAATTTCCTCTATTTTCGATCCATCTCACCATATTTCCGCTGTGCCCCAACAAATTTGGTATCAGAGCCGATACTACTATCCTATCCTCCTAAACCATTCCCATATATCCTACCCATAAAAAAAAAATCTCCCAAATCATGGCAGCAGTCCAGGCGAACACAATGTTCGTGATGGAGGAAGATTCTGGCAAAATGTCAGAAGCAGATGATGAACTACCAAGCAGGAGCAAGACCGTAGAGGAAAATCCAACGGTAACAACTCATACTGTATTATATGTCAAAAGACGGGACGTGCAACAAAATTTTGCAGGTTCAAATGCAGGAAGAGCAGGAATCCAAATCACTCCCAAAGGGATTGTTGGTTCAAGCAAAAACAAGAAGATGATCAAGAAGCAAAATTCACTCAAGGTGAAGAAATCAAGCATACATCATGACGAAGTCGGTCACTTGAGAAAAATTCAAGAAGTTCAAGGAGCAACTACGAATTGCGGATTAAGAGGGGGTGTCAAAAATCCATAATCCACAATTCTCTTCAAAGCTCTAGACATCTCCATATGAGTCCCATGTGCAGAATATTGGAGAAAAACTCAACTACCCAACTACCTACATTATTGGAACTAAAATAATAGAAATAAACTCAAGCCACAAACTAAACCTACCACCAATGTATTTGCTACGTGTATAGGTGGTGGAAAGCCTTGTCATGGCAATATAAATAGAAAGCCTCATTGAGGCATGTAAGGTAGAGTGAGCTAGAGAGCATAGGCTCCTCTCAAGGGTTAAGGCAACAAACTTGCCTAATCTGTTATGGGAAAATGTGGGCAGTGTTTGTGAGGGTAGAAGTAGAACAATCAAGAGCAGCAGCTCTAATGTAAAAGGCAACAATTGCCTAGTTGTGTGAGATATTAGAGTGAAAGAATTTCCTCTATTTTCGATCCATCTCACCATATTTCCGCTGTGCCCCAACATATCAAATATCAAGACACAGCCTCAGGATTAACTGAAATGCAGGCATACCAATGCCATCGGTCAGAACAAAATGGAGAAAATAGGATTGAGTGGTTTTGCAGAGAAATCACACTCTTTTCTTTGAATAAAGAGAAATCATACTCACATAGAGTTGGAAGAAGCGAATGCCAGGACCTGTTGAAGCAACCTCTTCAATACTTGATGTAGCCAATGATGACAATGTCTGCAGAAGATCACATCCAAGTCATGGATGGTAATACCCTTTACTAAGGCAGACCTGTTGTGAAATAGTGTTCCAATAAAAAAACCCAACTCAAGTTCACATTCTTACCATAATCGTGCCAGCTGCTGAAGCTGCTCTTGCTGTAGCATACTCCCCTGCATCGATTAAAAGTTGATCATGGTCAACTACAATCAAATAGAAAGAACCCTTGCGTGCCCTCAGTGGCATCTCAATCAATTCGAATGAAGGGAATTGAATGAATGAAAACTGCGACTTAAATACCATCAGGGTGGGCCATTTTCAGCATAGCGGTTGGAGCAATCATGATCGGCATCGAAATCTTGAAGCCCATTACAGTTGTGGTCAAGTCAATGTTGCTCACATCAACAAGAATCCGCGGCCGAAACCTATATACTCAGAATCAAAGCGTCGTAAATAAAGAACAATCTGAATTTCTTCAAGCAAAAGACACAAGAATATCAACTTTTAGATGCATGATCCGGAAGAAGAAACAAAAAAGGAGTAGGTGGAATGGGATTACAGAATTCGAGAGAAGGCATTGCGGTTTTCCTTGAGAGTCCACTGGTCCTCTGCCCCAGAGGCGTAGTAGTCATAAACCATCTTGGGCAATTTCTGCCTCGCGATTTCTTCAAACTCCATCACGTTAGTGATCTCCTCCATCCTGCAATTAAACTTTGATTCGAATCAGAAACCCACACGCCAGAAAGAAGAAACAAACAAAGGCACCAACTTTCCGAGGAAAAATTTCACAGCAGAGCCCGACAGAATCAGGCGATTATAACGAATGAGTTTTTGTCTTTATGGCGTACCTTTACGAGCTCGACGAGGACGTTGGAGAGGTCTCTAGGGATCAAATCGGAGACGGATCAGAAGCACCCAGCCTGTGATCGAGAGAGACTTGATGAAATTGGACTAGCTAGTAGTAGCGTCACTAGCAGGAGTACTTTGTCCAGCTGTTGTATGCCAAAAACAATTGATCCCGGCAGAAACGAACCACCGAGGATGCACTGGGCGACAGTGACCGGTAAACATTGTAAGCTGAGAAAGAACAAAAGATATAATATTACGTTATTACGTTATTACTATAATGGAGAAAATGGTGCAAAACTGCAAATTTGAGGATGAAGATTGAAGACACGTGAGATTGGCTTTGTCTTCTCAAGAAACTCTGGGTAGAAAATTTTAATGGCTAATTGGTAAGAATCAGGTTCTGTTTCGTGAGGAAAGTGGGGAAATCCAGCAGCTATGCCCCTCTTCCTTTTTCAATGTGTAATCGAATCAGGGGCGTATAATCTGTCATCGCATCATTACTCCAACCAAATTATCTTTGTTACAAAGAGCTGCCCATTTTATGGCTCTCTTATCGGCAAATCAATTTGTTTAAGCCTGGTTCGTAACGGGCGGTTTTGTGAGACTCCACTGACTTCGTGCGGTCCTGGTTAGGTGAGAGGCGGTCCTCGAAGTCCTGCAAGAAAGGTCCTCAGGGGTTGCCCTGGGACCTCCTCTGATGCCAAAGTTAGAGAGAGAAGTGAGTTGAGAGTAAATAGGAGAGAGAATCGAGTAGATAGAAGTTACCATAAATGTGATCCATTGATGGGTATTTATACTAGCTGGGCATGGGAGTGAGGACAATCTACGTTATGTCGGGCGGCCTCCAGCCGCCTCTGGTTTCCCATAAATGCATGGTCAGATCTGTACTTTGGTCAGTATCCGTACCTCGTTGTCAGGACGCCGTACATGCTCGCTGTCGGGCGTCCTGCTTTGTTTCCGTTGTATGTCGGGCGGTCTTCACGGGGGTGACAGATAGACCGCCTCCTAGTCTCCTGGATTGGGCTTGTTTGCTTTATTGGGCCTTTTAGTGATCGTGGGCTTGGAGGCCCATATGCCTTAATGATTGCCCCAACATTTGCCCCTTAGGCGTGAGAGGCTTTAGGCTCGCGGGGCTAACTAATTGTCTTGGTATCATTAAGCGGTTATGGGTCGCCCTGTCCATGATCGCCCGCTTGCCCCTGGTCGTGCGTGTATGAAGTCGGAACGCCTGAGGGGCGGTTTTAAGGTGTGCGCGCCTTTCCGCGCGATTGGGCGGATGCCACGTGTCGTACCTCGATAGTGGTGTTCTGACGCGGCGAGGCGAAACGTCATCCTCGGGTTCGGAACCCCTGTCTTTCGTTTAAATAGCAATGGGGGAGCTTTTTTCCGCCATTTTTGCTTCCTCTTTCGGAAAACTCTTCGTCTCCTTCCCTTCTTCTTCTTCGACAGAGTTGGAGCCCCCCCTTTGCGTCGAGCTTTATAAACTCGGACTAACCCAGGTAAGTTCTGTGACTCGTGTGTATTGCGCTTCTCAGTTCTTCTTTCTTCTTCGTCCGACTTCTTTGCCCTTTTTCTATTTTCGCTCGATTGCGCCATTCGCGGGGCGCTTGGTTTGTTGGTTTGAATTTCGGCGGCGGATCTGGTGTCCGCTCTTTAGTGTCTGACGATGTCGAGCGACGATTGCACCACTTCTGCCACAGCGGGGAGCAACGCTGCCGCCGGCGAGGCATCCCTCGTGAATACGGCCTCGGAGGCGGTCCCCGAGAAGACTCAGGCCGCTTCGAGGGCGCCATTGTCATCGCATGCCCCTCTGAAGAAGAAAGCAGGACCCTCCGGGGGAGCCGCCTCCATATCCCAAGGTATGACCCGCTCCTCTCCCACTCGAACCGCCTCTGAGTGTGTGTGGGATTTATCCGAGCTAGAATTATACATTGGGAGTGGTTTTGAATTGCGCGATTGTCTTGTCGGAATCAATTTAAACTTAGATAACTCTTTTGCTAACATCCTCCCTGTACCAGCTGGGGGTATGGCTACTTCATCTGCGGTTGGGGATAACATGGGTGATTTTGAGCGGGTAGGTTTAGATAGTATATCATTGGACGAGGATGAGGCGGTCGACAGTGAGGGTGTGCGTTCTGAGGCACTCCTAAGTACATCATCCTCGTTAGAAATAGTAGAGCCCGAGGGAGTAGAACCGCTTCCGGTCGCAGTCAAGGACTCTGTGTATACTTTTCTTCGGCATGAGGGAATGTGGGGTGGTCAACCAGTCCCGACTGAGGTGTTTGCTTTGGGACCGAAACATAAAGCGGTTTTCAAGCCTGAGCAGGTGCTTTTTCGCTTGAAGTCGCTTAATCTTCCTCCTGATTGGCATTACGCGACTCCTTCAGAAGCGAGCCGCTCTGGATCCTGTCCGATTGGTTGGATTCCAATCCATGTTGAACAGGTGAAGCTGGGGTTGCGGTTCCCTCTCGACCCCATTCTGACCAAGGTTTTGCATTGGCTCAGTTGTACGTTGGGATGCCTTTCACCGACCATTGTTTTTCATTCTGTGATGTACCGGCTTGCGTGTGACCGCCTCGGAGAAGAGCCGTCTTTTGATGCCTTCCGGCTAATCTACAACATCCACGATTCTACTAACTGTTGGTCGATTGGGAGGCGGGAGACCTCCGTCAGGTTTGTCAAAGGGTCGCCCAAGTTGGATTCACCCTGGTATAAGGAATTCTTTTTCGCGCGGCCATCGTGGAAATGGTATGACGGGGATTCAGAACCGCCGACCGGCTATGCGGTTGGTACCAAGGATGCATGGTGCGCCTCCAACTAGTTTCCACAATCGGTGAAGGACCATGTGACCCGCATCATCGAGGGTTTTCAATTACGTGTGTGACACACATCATGTTCGTGGTTTTTATGGTTAGTGGGAATTTGTCTAACTGTTTTTGTGCTTCTCTTTCTCATGTCGTTTTACTTATGCGGCCTTTTTGCAGGATTGCGGGATCTTGCTGCTGCTAACCGCCCTAAGGCGAAGAAGAGGGCGGTGAAGGTGGTGAGGACTGATTCTACCCCCTCACTGGATACGGTCATTGGAGATGCTGTTCCTCCGACTACCTCGACGGTAGCTCCTAGTGTGCTGGTGGAGACGGCCGCTACGTCTATTCCCGTGACGCGGGCCGCTGGGAAGAGGCCGCAGGAGCCGAATGTTCCCGCTGTGTCCACCAAGCGTGCAAGGGCGGGAGCGTCCCCGACTAAGGCGGGAGGTCATCGTGGTAAGACCGCTCAGCAGTCCGACCAGCCGCATCCCATGGAGGTGTCACCTTTGGCCGCCACCGACACTGAGGCCGCTGAGCTCACCTTCCATACCGTCAGCGACCGCCTCGTCATGCCTTCAGAGTATACCTCCTCTTCGGAAGGGTGTAATCGAAGGCTGGTTGGAATCGCCTCTTAGTTTTTCTTCTCAGTAAGTTTTGCTGAGTAACTTCCGAATAGTTCTTTGGGCGAGTTATGCCTTTGTTGCTAACATTGCGGTTCTTCTTTTCAGGCTCAGATCGGTTTCTCGCATATCATCATGCTAAATGACCGCCTCTCGAAGACCGTGGATGAGAACACGGTGGAGATTGCCAAGCTGCGGAAGAGCCTCCATGATGAGCGTGTTACACTGAAGGAAGAGGTGCGGTTGGAGCTGGAGCGCGGTTTTGAGGAGAAGTTGTCAAGGCAAAGGGAGGAATTGGCGGCAGAGATGATAGCTCACCAGGCGGTCCTTAAGGAGCGGGAGGGACTCCAGGCCAAGCTTCAGCAATCGAAGGAAATTGAGAAGACCCTGTTAGAGGAACAGGAGTCGCTTAGCAAGGAGGTGGGCGCCCTCAAACTGGAGAAGACCGCCTTGGTGGAGAATCGTGAGGTGGCTGTGGTAGCTGCTCGTGCTGAGGCGGGTCCCGCCTACGTGGCATCTGCTGAGTTCGAAGCACTGGACAAAGCCAAGTATCAGAAGATCATTGGCGACGTTGTGGCCGCTATTCGCCACTTGTTCCGTCAGGAGGCTCCCGACGTAGTTTGGGACGCCAACCTCGTTTGGGACTCAGTGGGCGGTTGGACCGATGCGGATGTGAACTCCGAGGCTGACGATGAGGAAGAGGAAGAAGGAGGTGAGGCAGCGGATGAGGGCGAGGGAGGTGAAGGGTCGCCAGATGCATGAGGTCGCCTTTGGTTATTTCTTTGCCGCTGTATTTTGTGCGAGGCTGTGTAGCGGTCTCTTGTTGGGAGACAAAAAATTTCAAATTCTCAGTCTTTGGAACTAGAATTTCCCTAAGTGTTTGTGACTTATTTGTGTGGTGCTTCCCATTGTTATGTATTTTGCCCGCTTATTCTGTGATAGTGGGTTTTGGACTATTTCGAACTAACCGCTTCGCCTCCGCAAGTCGCATTTTGAGTTAGTGCCCCTTGTCGATATATGATTTTTCTACGCGCATTCGTGGGATGCGGCTTTCGCGTCCCATTGACCGACAAAGTTTGGCCGAAATAGCAGTGTATTACTAAAGGAAAAGCGGTCACTTGGCAGCGACCGGTACACTGTTACAAGTGGAAGGAGTGTTCCTTGTCCACCAAAATAAGTTAAAGCAAAAGCGGGTGCCTGGTGGCAACCCTCATATAATGACAAGTGGTGGGAGATTTCCCGAACCACTAAAATATTCTCCTTGTAGCATGAAATACCCTAGACTGCGTCTGAGTAGTACTTCCTTAGATACATCCCGTTCCAAGTCTTGGAGACTGGGTCGCCATCCATAGTTGCAAGTCTGAAGGTGCTGGGACCTATTTTTTCACCGATGAGGAATGGGCCTTCCCATGTGGCGGCGAGTTTTCCATGCTCATCCTTTTTCTGGAAATCCCGCTTGAGCACCATATCTCCTTCCTCGAGGGGTCGCGGCTTTACCTTCTTGTTGTAAGAAGAGGCTACCCTTGCCTTTTCGCTTAGAATGCGCTCTAGGGCCGCATCTCGCCTGGACTCGGCCAGGTCCAGCTGTTCCAGTAGCTTCCTATGATTGGTTTTCGGATCGTATGCTTGGACGCGGAGTGAAGGAAGATTAAGCTCCTCGGAAGCGACTGCTTCGGAACCGTATGTCAGGGCAAATGGAGTTTCACCCGTAGCGGTTTTATAGGTCGTGCGGTGCGCCCATAGGACTTGCGGGAGTTCGCTTGTCCATGCTCCTTTAGCGTCCTTCAAACGCTTCTTCAGTCCCTGGAGGATCAGCTTGTTGGATGCCTCTGCCTGACCGTTCGTCTGGGGGTATGCCACGGAGGCCATCGTGCACGTAATGCGGTTTCTGGCACAGAAGTTCTCGAACGGTCTACAATCAAATTGTGTGCCGTGGTCGGTGATGATCGACTGAGGAATACCAAAGCGAATCATGATGTTGTTGAATACGAACTTCTGTACTCGGGCACTCGTGATCGTTTCCAGCGGCTCCGCCTCGATCCACTTAGTGAAGTAGTCTACGGCTACCACCAGGTACTTCTTGCCTAGCGGGGCTGTGTGAAAAGGTCCCAATAGGTCGAGCCCCCATCTGGCAAATGGCCATGGTCCCACCACACCTTGTAGCTATAAACTGGGCAGGTGGTGCTTCGAGGCGTGGACCTGGCATGCGTGACATTTCCGAACGATGTCTGAAGCGTCACTCTTGATCGTCGGCCAGTAATAGCCTTGTAAGAGGACCGTCCTTTCGAGCGACCTGGGACCTGCATGCGTGGCGCATGTTCCCTCATGTATCGCCTTAAGTGTCCACCTTGCCTCTTCCAGACCAAGGCACTTCAGATACGCTCCAGAGAAAGATCTCTTGCAAAGTTGCCCGTCCACAACGGTGTATCTTGCTGCCTTGCGCTTGAGCGCCTTTCGTTCACCTGGATGCTGCGGGGCGATGTCGTGTTCCAAATATTGGAACAGGGGCGTCCGCCAGTCCGAGGCGTCTCCAATGGTCATGATTTCTTCTGGAAGGTCGCCTTCCTTGGTGACGGTGACTTGGCGATCTCCTTCGAAGTCCATGGTGGTCGCCAGTTTGGACAGCGCATCGGCGTGCTCATTGTCGTCCCGGCGAACATGCTCGAGCTTCCACGAGCTCAACTGTGCTAGGGCGCTCTGACTTTGTTAGCCAGAACGGTCAACATTTCGTCCTTGACTTCGAATGCCTCATGTACTTGTTGCACCACCAGGAGAGAATCAGAGAATATGTGGACGTCGGACGAGCCCAAGTTGGAGAGTTCTGAGTCCGTTGATGAGGGCTTCATATTCAGCGACATTGTTGGTTTTGATGTCTTTGAATCTCAGAGATATTTCATGGACGACTCCGTCGGGCGACTCTATGACTATCCCTGACCCTGAGGCGGTCTTTCCTACTGCTTCGTCCACGTGTAGATGCCAGATGTGGCTGCTCTCCTCAGAGGGAGTGGTAATTAGTGAGAAGCCTTCGACAATGAAATCCGCCAAGACTTGGCCTTTGATGGCCGGTCTAGGGGCGTACTCAATGTCGTACTCGCTTAGTTCGACTGCCCACTTAGTCAGCCTGCCTGAGGCGTCCATTCCTCGCATGACACTCTTGAGGGGTAAATTGGTCAGCACCGTGATCGGGTGTCCTTGGAAGTACGACCTTAGCTTCCGAGCGACGGAGGCGACGGCAAGGACCGCCTTTTCGACCAGCATGTATCTCGTTACAGCAGGTAGAAGCGCCTTGATGACGTAGTAAACTGGTTGATCTGTGCCGTCCTGGGCTCTTCGCACTAAAGTTGAGCTTACAGCTTGTTCCGACACAGCTAGGTAGAGATAGAGTCGTTCCCCATTGACAGGGGCGCTCAAGATTGGAGGGGAACTAAGCTGGTTAGTTAGCAGCGCAAACGCCTTGTCGCATTCGGCGCCCCATTGGAGTCTTGAGGCAGACTTCTTCAACATTTGAAAAAAAGGTGAGCACTTGTCGGCGGACCGCGGGATGAACCTCCCTAGTGCGGCCATCTTACCGTTGAACGCCTGGATCTCCTTGATTGTTTTCGGAGGCTTCAAGTTTCTTATGGCTTCAATTTGTTTCGGATTGGCCTCTATTCTGCGCTTTGTGATCATAAAGCCAAGAAACTTTCCCACTTCGGCTCCGAAGACGCATTTGAGCAGATTGAGCCTCAAATTCTTCCGCCTTAGGGTTTCAAATGTCTCCCACAGGTCAGAAAGGTGGTCGCCGGCCTTCCTGGTCTTGACTGGAACGTCATCGACATAGGCTTCCACGTTCCTTCCCATTTGGTCTTTGAAGACCGCATCAACCATTCGCTGATAAGTTGCCTCAGCATTTTTTAGCCCGAAGGGCATGACCACATAACAGAAATTACCCATTGGCGGCATGAAGGCGGTCGACTCTTGGTCGCACTCCGCCATTTTGATCTGGTGGTATCCTAAGAACATGTCCAAGAAGCTGAGCGCTTCATGATTAGCGGTTCCATCAATCCATCAATCAATTGGTCGATGCGTGGAAGGGGATATGCGTCCTTGGGGCACGCTGCGTTGAGACTGGTGAAGTCGATGCACAGTCGCCAGGCGCCCCCTGCTTTACGTACAAAGACCGGGTTCGAGAGCCAAGTGGGATATTTTACCTCTCTGATGAACCCGGCGTTGAGCAGCTTCCGCACCTCCTCCTTGAGGGCGAGCTGTTTTTCCACTGATAAGTGTATTCTTCGCTGTTGTATTGGACGCGCCTTGGGTTTGACCGAGAGGTGGTGTTCGGAGACCCTGCGAGGGACACCAGGCATGTCCTCCGGACCCCACGCAAAGAGGTTTTGGTATTCTCTGAGGAGTGTGAGGAGCTTTTGGGCCTCTTCTGCGGCCAGGTGAGCTGAAATGAGTACTGTCTTATCTGGTTGCTCCTCATTCAGGGGGACCGCCATGTCTCCCTCGACGGCTTCGGGTCGCGGGACATCGTCCCTTGCATCCACGAGGTTGACTTCGAGTCGCTCAATGGTGGCTTGGTAGCATTCCTTCGCCTCCTTTACGTTGCCCCGGACGCGTCCCATCTGTCCTCCACTAGGGAATTTCAGCATTTGGTGGCAAGTAGATGCGACCGCTTCGAATGACGCTAGGAAACCGCGTCCGAGAATGGCATTGTATGCCGAAGGACAGTCTGCGACATGGAATTCTACCGGTTTGGTTTTGGTGATCCCGCCTTCGCCTATGGTGACTTTGAGGGTGATTGACTCGAGAACGCGAACCTTTGTTCCTGAGAACCCTACCAGACTGGTGTTTGAGGGGTTGAGGTCTTGAACGCTCTTCTTCATGCTTTTGAGCGCTGAATAGAAGAGGATGTCAGCGAAACTCCCGTTGTCGACCAGGGCCCGCGTGACCTTGAACTTGTCGGTTCGGAATGAAATGACCAAGGGATCTTCCGAGTTCTCCTCTTTGGCCAACTCTGATGGCAAGAAAGTGACGTCGGTGGGCACCCTGCGCTGGACGCTGAGACAGTGGCTCAGGCGGTCGGCTTCAGATCTCGGACGCTTTCTGCCTCCCGCTATTGTTATGATCTCCATCCCGTCATCGTCCCCGCGTTGGGGTCGATAGGCAGGAGACCGCCTTTGTGGGGAGATGACCTTGTTTCTCGCGGGCGACCTTGACCTTTCTTTACGCGTTCCTCTAGCCTTGTCAGTTTCGGGGCTAAGAGAAGCCTCCCGCATCTCTTGGGAGTGGTCTCGATGAGGACGCCTTGTTTCGAGGCGGATGCGTAGGTCTCCGGGAGCTAAATACTTCAGATTGGCTTTGAACTCCCTACACTTTGTGGTGTCGTGAAGGGTTACCAGGTGCCAGTCACACCACCTCTTACTTTCGGACGGTTCTTGACAGAGGGTGCCTCCAGTTTTCTACCGCCCCTTCGCCTGTCTCTACCTCTCTCTCGGTCTGTGGAATACACATCTCTTTTGCCATCGCGCTTAGAGTACTGATTGCGGTATGACTTTCGTTCGGGAGAGCGCCTTCCGCGTCTAGCGTCTACCCACTCTGGAGGGTCATTTCGGGAGCGCCCCTGATGGCTCCTATCGTCAGTAGCTAACGCCTCCTCGAGCAGTATAGCTCGTCGCACCAATTGATCCAGGTCCGACCATGACGTCAGCATGGCCTCCTTTTTTATCAGGGTTCTTTTGAGTTCGATGCTGGTCGTAGATATCCTTAGATTGCCGGCGGCCACGACCGAGGAAATTCCATCTATTTTGCAGGTGATCTCATTCCAACGGTCATAGAATTCCGAGAGCGACTCTTCCTTCTTTTGCCTACAATTTATGAGTGCCGAAACGGTAAGTTTCCGACGCCGTTGAGACGCTAACTTTGTGGAGAAGAGCATTTCAAATTGCTCGAAATTCTCTATCACCCCTTCCGGGAGGGAGGTATACCACGTCCGGCACTGACCGCTGAAGGTGACGGGGAACGCTCGGGACAAGTCGGAGTCCGAAGCGTTTATGAGTTTCATTTTCAGCATGAAGGCGCAAAGGTGATCCGCAGGATCTGATGTCCCGCTATACGTAGGTAGTCCGAGAGAAGAGAAGTTCGGCGGCACTAGGGTCTTGAACAACTCTTTGGACAGAGGGTTTTGGAGGACGTTCGGGCTCTTATGCTTCCCGTAAGTTGACCGCAGGTGCTCCTCGATTTCTTAGAGATGTCGATCCACTCTTATCAAAGAAAAAATTATGTCAACCATATACATGCATATATATGAACAACATTCCCCTAACAGGAAACGTTGGTTTCAACAACTATGGCGCAATAGTTGACATGTGGGGGATATATTGGGAAGAAGTGATGTGGAATGTCGTTTGGGTGATTCCAAAGTGAAGTGATGTGAATACTTAAGAGTTTTACGTAAACCCTAAGCTAAGTCATAAATGTCACTACATTTGAAGAGATACGTGTGAAGGTCAAGTAATCTAAGTCATGTGTTAAGATTATTGCAATGCAATAAAATTAAGTCAAGCACATGTGATGTGTAGTGAATCAAAAGAGACGAGTCGTTGGTGTATTTTACCCAAAGGAACTCACAGAGTGAACCAAAAGCCATAGTCCACTATTGGATAGGCATTTATGGTTAACGGGGAGCAGTATCTTGGAAAACGTCCAAGTTAAACTATGTATACCCACTCTAAGACCGATGAAGTTCAATAGTCTGGCCCGCAAAGACTGGCGTTAATAAACACACTTGTGCACAAAGTTGTTATTGCAAGGGCTATAAGTGTTATGTAATGAATCTCGTCATATATAAGGATACATAGCACTATGGATTGATTAATTTCTAGTGAAGTTATCTATATTGATCATTTTAGATCAAATAATAACAAATGTGGGGCCCACCTAGAAATTAATTAAAGAATCAAAGGGAATGGACTCGTGGCATAAGACAAATCATCATGGCGGTAACTCTACCTAAGTAGGATTGGCAGATCCAACCTCTAGGTTCAAGGAGCATACAAAGTTGTGAATGATGGTCCGCATTGTCAAATTATTCAATGTCCATTCTCTTGATGAGACAATGTCCAAAATAAGGGTAAACCTAAATATGAAAGGTTTATAATGGTTTCTAAGTTTGACACGTGGTGTGATCAAATAGTGTATTTTTGGAATACACGTTTAGAAATCACCTATGTGAGTGTGAAGTGGAGCCGCTTCAAGGAGAATAAAAGAAGGCTAGTTCTCTAAGCACTCATGAGACCAGACGGTGTTCATGGCTAAAACGAACACAACAATGAGAACCAGTGAACGGATAAGAGTTGGTTGTGTGACATATGTTGTCTTAGTATACAAGCAAAACCGACGGTTCAAAGATATCACATCTACCGATTGGTGAGTATACTCGATGCAATGGTTTATTATTTTAAAACGAACCAATGTGTTGGTTGGGGTGTAACCACCCATACGAAGAGTTACCTCCCTTCGTAAGCACCCCTTCTTTTTCTATAAATAGCACCTAACCCCCTCTGGTTTTGACATGGATTTTTCGGTACCAAAACTTTGCTAAAATCCAAAACTAGTTTTCTTCATTCTTTTGAAAGAGAAAATCGAGTCAAGTGTAGTTCTCGCCGGTTCGCTGTGTTCGATGGGTTCCGGGGTTTGAGGTACAGCTACACCGGAAAAGATACGTCCTTTCTATCCTGGGAGGAATCATTCCATAACCTTGGGTACTAGAGGGGAATAAGATTCTTTAAGGAGAGATAGTGAATTCTATCGGCTAGGACGCTTGCATGTGTCTTTGCATCTTTTCTTAATCTTATGTGTTTGCTTGTGTTGCAAGAAAATAGTATACGTGAACAATTTTCCACAACCGCCGACTCATCCACACATCTAGGAGGGGACAAGCAATAGTATATACGTCAAAAAACGTGGGTAAATGATAACAATATTCCAGGACGTATCATTCCATATTTTTTTTTGAAGAAAAGAGAAGAGAATGTAGCATTAATGTCAGATGTTAGGAGGTGTCGCTAAACTGGAATGACGATGTGGACTCGAATGCATGCATGGCAGGAGAAGAGAGGCGAGCAGTTAGTTAGTACAGTGATGGGAAGCAAGAATGATAATGGCAGAGACAAGGAATTCAAACCGACGGATGGGGTTGCCACCACCTGAAAGTTGCCTTTCAATCATTCCACATTACAGACCCACATGCCCAGTTCTCTTGTGTTTGGACATAGTTGAGGAGAATCACGTTGCCTTTGTTGGATTATTATTTGGCATGAATTCAAAACCCTAGCCTGCTTTCAGTGCCGCCGGTTCATCCATTTGTCCTCCATCGACACCGTACGTCCCTGGACTTGTATTAACTAGCTAGCAAGTCACATCCTCCACTGACCATACCAAGTCATTCCTGCGCCAGTGATTGAGAATGAGATGCATGAGCATTTATGTATATGATAGATGGTGATCATAATGATAATACCATGTTTTGCTTAATTTGTAAGACATGAGATGGTATATATTGGATAATTCAGCGGAATGGTATTGATCACATCGAACCCCGGTGTATACTTTTTCTTAGTGTATGGCTTGATTATCGATAGGAAAATTGTGTTCAGACCGTCGGTATAATACTGTATTATATTATAAGTAATGTGTTGTTGTGACTTGAAATCTTGTTCAAAAAATATCATTGTAGAAAATTACTTTTTGGTACCTAAATTTTTTCATTATGTCATTTAAGTACCTAAACTTTTCAAATTTTACATGATGGTCAAATCCTTGGATTTCGTTTGGATTCGTGGATATATCCACCAATCCATAGATCCTGTCCACTTGATTCATGGATCCACCCATCAAATAATCCACCAGTTCAAGAATCCAATTCATTTGCCAAATCTCCTAATTCATAATACTAGCTAAATGGATAAGATAGAGATAATAAACATTTGAATTCGAAATAACTCATCCAATTAAACATGAAATGTTATAAAGTGTACGTACCACAAATTTACGTCACAAAAGTCCAAAAATATTAACCAAGCACTATGATAATTATTTAAAAATGTTCCAAATTATCTTCTATATAATGTTATCACTAAGCCTTACGAATACTGAATCAAGCTAACTATAAATAGTCAAATAGCCGGACGACAACTTGATGGTTTATTCATTACTAATTTCGTTATCTGAGGAACTGAGTAGTTGAATCGCGGCCCATTCCACTCTCAGCTGTGTATAGTAACCAAGAACATGCCGATTTGTTTGGTATGTGCACTCTATAGACTCTTGGTTATAAGTCAAGGTTTGGGATATTTATACGTTTTCCATTTCTTTTATTTTTCTCTAGCAGAAATGAGTCTATTAGTTCATCAATGATCATATGTATATATAGTCGGTGATTAATTTACGTTTGAGGGGAATTATAACCAGAAAACCAGGAGGAAAAAGAAAAATAACTAGCATATATGATCGATATTGTTGCAACTTGACAGTGTTTGAAAAAACATAGCCACTAGCGAGAGTAAACGCTCTAGCTAGTATATTAAACTAGCAATGACTAAGGATTTCTTTTATAACCTAGAAACCGCTTGAGCGATGGTTGAACGAAATCAAATTTAGAGGTTCACCTGCTTGACCTTTCGGGTTCTTCAAAAAGATCTGTATTAAAATGCTTTTGGGAACTCTATAGTCTGTAACAGATCATGATAGGAGTTGAACATGAAATCTGCCACCTTTCGTAACAAGCGTCCATTAATGATTTCACCGCTAGATTATGTGACATTTGAAGACTAGATAAGTAGATATGACAATAAGTTGGATTGGATTGGTGTGTATTATCCAAAATTCATTCCCATGCTTCATTTTCGTTATCGTTTTTTTAAATTTGTATTTTATTAATTTCCATGCTGGTTGAGATATTTCATGCTCGTCTTCAGTCTTGCGGGTATATCGGATGTTGGTGAGGAAAATTTGTCTCGCACGTCCAATCAATTTTTTTATGAATACCAATCAAAATTTATCCTGAAACCAATGTAATTAATTTGAAAATATGTTCCCTAAAAAAAAAATTTGAAAATATGTTCAATTTTTAGAGAATGAACATTAAAATAATATCATGTGTCATAAAATGATTAGTGATTACCAAAAGGAAAAATACAATAAGCACAATAAAAGAGTTAATGTATTTGTTCCCTTTTTACTTAAAATTTAGGATTTAAATATCAAATCTGGGTTAGAAACGAGGTGGCATTTGTTAGATAATTTTTTTTTATAAGGTGATATAAGTTTGTTTTTGTTGTTAAATATTAATTAAGTAATTTGAATATAAAATCTCTAAGTTGAAGATCAATTATAGTACTACTAAACAAGTTCTTGTTTACATGTGTTGATGAATTTGGAAAAATAAAATTCATAAACTTTGTGCTGTGTTGTATTTGGAATTTGGTGGAGGATGGGAGTAGAGGGGGGGATTAGATGAAATATATGTAGAGGAATCAAACGAAGGGGATATTAAACATGCTGGCTTAATGGCTTCGGCTACTAAATCCATCCCGTCATCTTCTTAGTAAGTTTGTTTCCATTTACCCGTCTACAACCAAACCAACGGAGGATCCAGAACAAAGTAGAGTACTGGACCGTATTTCATTAGAAAATTAGATATTGTAAAAGAAATCAAAGTTTTTTTTACAATATCAATTGTACACGTCGATCTATTAAATTTAAATATAGTGAATTCATCAATAATGGAATCTAATCCATATCAATAGCATACTCTCTTTCAGATAAAATAGTTAACCAATCCGCGAATCGCTCATTTTGTTACACAAATAATTTTTCACCTGTATTATTGTTAAAAAAAAGTTCTCTACATAGTAGTTGTTGAAACTCATAAGGGCGCTATACTAGCTACGGATCCAAATGAGGGCTGGGCCGTGGCCCGGGGTGGCCACCCCCTAGATCCGCCACAGTCTACAACTAGGTGAATTTAAATAAAAATTTACAAACCAACTAGTTTCAATAACTCGAGTTGGTAAAAAAAAGTCTATATATGAATCTTAACTATTTTCATACACGCCCCTCTCAAATGAAAAATAATTCATTACTTATAGGCTTGAAAATTGTATAGCTCAATATACCATGTACTTTAAGACAAAAGTTAATATTATGAGTCGTAATGACTTGAACACGTGACCTCAAGGATAAACCAATTATGATATTATGTCATAAACCAATTGGTTCAAATAAATCAAGCTGTTGAGAGAGATCTTAACATAAATCTTACCCACGTTTAGAGGTGGCAATTTCAATCCAATCCACCAATCCAATCCATCAATCCATTAAAAATATCCACTTAATCCAATCCATTTAAATCCAATCCATTTGATCCAAATCCAATTGGATTGGTGGATTCATGGATTGGATCCATGGATCATTGGCAAATTACAATTTAGTACCTATAATTTTTATTTTTTACATTTTGGTACCTAAAATTTTATTTTTTATACAAAAAATATCATTGGAAAATTACGTTTTGGTACCTATAATTTTTCATTGTGACATTTTAGTACCTAAACTTTTTACATTTTACATATTGGTCCTTGGTTGAGGATGTCATTTGGATTCATGGATAATCCACCAATCCACTTGATCCAATCCATGAATCCACCAATCCATTAGATCCAATCCATTTGATCCATGGATCCACCAATCCAATCCACCAATCCAATCCATTTGCCACCTCTACCCACGTTCTTACAAAATCCCCCTTGTGGATTGAGTTGGAGATACAAGTGTCAAATGAATTAGATTCATGGATTTGGAGCAAATGCAGTGGCGGAGCCAGGATTAAAAAATACTCGTGTTCTCTTTTCATAATATAAATAAATAATTAATATAATTAAAACTAATATCTAAACAATTTATTCAAAAATACCCGTGTCCTCTTTTAAACAAGAATTAGCTTGTAGTGTTGTGGTAAAACACTTTTAATCAACTTAGAGGTCATGGGTACAATCCTTAAATTCTACATATGTGGGGTTATTTTTTTTCACTCCCAAAAGTATCGGTGTCACGACACACTGCCCGGACCCCCTGCCTCCGCCTCTGAGCAAATGGAATGGTGGATTTTTGGATTGGATCAAACGGATTAGTAGATCGGATTAATGATGGATCCAAGTAACATATAAATGTTGGACCAATATGAAATTTTTAAAAAATTTAGGTACTAAAATATCATAATAATAATAGGTACCAAAATGTAATTTTTCAATATTATCTTTCATTAAAAAATTAATATTGAGGAATGCAATTGTAAAAAATAAAAAAATATAGGCATTAAACTGCAATCTGTAAACAATCTAAAAATCCAGCAATCTAATTGAGTTCGAATTAAATGGGTGGATTAATTTGATATTTTGATGGATTAGATACAAAATAGAGAGTAACCAATAGCCACGATTGCGGATGATTATCATTCCTTGACAATGGTAGTAATGCCAAGGAGCGTATCAATTCAGTAACTTTATGGTGAGTAACCATAAGTAACTCGTCTACATCAGAATAACATCAACATCACTCTCTTTCATGGAAAGCCTTTTATATTTTCTCCTTTAATCTTTAACGGACGATTTCTCTCTCGTTTTAAGTCTTTTTTTTTTTGCACAAATAAAATCAAATTAATTGTGCTCTTTAAAATGATATCCACTTTGATATATTTTTAGAACAAAAAAATTGAGTAATTTTGACCAGTCAATACCATATGATATGCTCCTATTTAATACCATATGATAAGAAAGCGTGTCATGATTGTATGAACATACCAATATGGTAGGAAGGTTGAATACATCATAGTAGGATTATAGTAACTGTCATTTACGACTTTCATCATTTTTTACCACAAGTTACTACCCACATACCATAGTGGTAACGTATGGTAACTTTTGATCATGTATTTTTTCACCCAGAAATTTGTAGATCCAATAGATCATGGTGAACTCGTTCCATCTGAGCAAATATTTTCAAAAACGACTAAAAAACGAAGAAGTTACCATATGGTATATAGTTGGTAATGGGAGGTATGAAAAAAATTTTCTCGAAATATATTGAAATTAATCTCATTTTGTAGAGCACAACAAAGTCGTTCCATCTGTGCAAAAAAAAAAAAAAATGAAATCCGAGTTCGAACGAAGAAGATAAGAACCGATTAAGAAAATAAGAAAAAAAAAATATTTTTAATTCAAAATTATTAGATCTGAATTTTATAGACTAAGATCTATTCTAAAGGCCAAAATTTAGTTATTCATGTATTAATAACCAATGATTATTTACCGTATCACAAGCACAAGCCTAATGCTAGACAGCCCGATAAAAATTTACTAAACTCATCTATTCCTTCCAATTCCATTCCCAATAAGGCCAAATCCAACAGAACAATAATTTAATAATAATAGGGGCAAAATTCTTGGTATTTTTTCCCGGAATTTCTTTTGATAAATCAAGTACTCCTTCTTCCTTGCTCTTGATGTGCCGCGCACAACTCCCTTAGATCTCCAATATTGTGGGGGCCACATATATATGATATATGTATACATATGTACAGGTACGTAAGTACATATAGTCATATACATGTCCAATTAATTAATTAATATTCTTAGAGAGTTATTATTGATTAATTAAGGAAGGAATTAGCTCCCCGTAATCACAAGCCTGGTTCTGGAGCCGGATTTGCGTGTTAAACCTCTGAATGAAATCCTCCACGCGTTTGTTGAGTTCCTCCGTCGACAGCTTCGCATACTCGCTATCATCATCGCCATCGCTGTCTTCCTCGTGACGGTGGCCGGAATCTTCTTCTTCCTCCTCCTCCGGTGGGGTGGTGACAACTATCTTCTCGAATCTCCGGACGACGTTTCTGCTCTCGTCGATCATCACCCTCCTCTTCCCTCTCTCCGACTTACTCCGCCGCAACGCCGTCGACGTCCCCGCCGACACCTCGTCGTTGTCGCCCCGAGGAGGACACGTGTAACGAGCCGATTCGCTCCCACCTTTCCTCAATATGCTCCTGCACTCCTCATCGACGTTCTTCTCGTTGCAAACGAGCCTCCTCGCCAATGCACGCGCGGCTTCCGGCGTGCTGTTCCGACGCGTCAGCGTCCTCCTCGGGAAAGGCGCCAACAACGTCGCGGCCTGTTCCTTGGTCACGAGCTCCGGGGGCGGAATGGGCGGGAGGGGAGCGGCTGCGGCGGTGGGGGCCACGTTGGCGGGAGGGAATCGGGTGCGGACGGATGTACGTCTCATGATCTCGTAGGAGTCGTCGTGATCATGACAAGGTTGTACGGAGGCGGCGGAGGAGGAGGAGAATGCGCCGTAGTCGGCGGCGATGATGAGGACCAAGGTGTTGGAGATGACCCACCAGAAGCTGGGGTTGCGGAGGAGCTGGGAAGGGGAGATGTGGCAGATATAGACCAAGGACACGTAGACGGAGATGGAGATTAAGGAGGCCATGAACGAGATGTTGTTGGGTGACGCCGTTTTTGGGTTGTAGGGTTTTCCCCAGCCGTTGATTATGGTGGAGCTCTGGGCTACTATATTTGGAGGCGGTTTGTCCATTTTTGGGAGGTTTTGAGGAGAAAAGGGGTTTTTTGGAGGGGATAGTTGAGAGAAGGGAGGGTTTGGTGGAGTTTGTTTTTGCAGAAGTTCGAAAGGGTTGGGGGGGTTTTTATAGGGCTCCAAATCTGAGGAAGGATCCCAAGTATTGGATTCTTTTAGAATTTACACGATTTAATTTGGTGGTGGCTATATAGATAGTTTTTTTTTGTCGATCATACGACACTAATAAATTTATTGCCTCCATCTTGTCTCATGAGTCGTGAGTAGTAGTTGTTTATGTGTTGGAATTGACTATAAACTCGTCGACAATTGAACTTCTCTAGAGAAATCTATGTAGAACTCACAGGAAAGGGGTTGTGTAGTTGCATTTGCATGTGATGGATGGCTCAAGGAGTTTACATCTTCATTAAACCAAAGATGTAATTGTTCTTATACCTAGCTATGTACCATGTGACAATGCTGGGAAATTAAAGATGTAGCAATTACGATGGATCGAAAACTTGAATTTTTTTTACTGACAACATATAAATTTTAAAATATGAAAAATTATTGAATTGAAATAACAATTTTTCCTATATTTGTAGAAGGTCGTCGTTCATCTTGAAATAGAATGAAATTTTAACTCCCCTAAACATCATTTCACACTTACAAATCATTTGACTTTTGAAGTAAAGGAAAAATAAAAATAAAGATTTCGTAAATGATAACATAGAACCAAACCAAGAGTTCCTTTGCTGTCAATAATATTACTAGGAGTAGAAAACTCTCACGACCATTGATTAATGATGCACAAGAAGATATTGTTTTTGTTAACTCTCAAGCATGATCCTCTCTCCCACGTGATTAAATTGATGTTCTTGATCTTATTTCCCATCTCCTAATTAATTACATGATTGTTCTTGCTTGTATTCCAATAAGCTATGGAATGAACCTAAAGTATTCTTGTTGTCCAGAAAATAAAAGGTAGTAATGTCCAACTAGATTCTTTGTAAATCATGGTGGTGGTTAAGCTAGTGAAAATAATGTTAATTTGTTTCATAAAAAGGAATTTAAGTCACACTTGAACTGACTCTATAACGAGTAATTCACCCAACCAATTGATTCGATACCAAGCAAACTGTCCTCGCGACTGGTAGCATCGTGAAATTATAGTGAAATCATAATAAAATCTATATCGATTTTAATTATATCACATTTTATCGAACCGGTAAATATTAAACCCTATTTTACCTTATTTCATGGGCTAGCAACTTTTACTAGTAGGAGTGTGAGTCTACCAACTTTGCTCCTAAGAATCTACACCACGCACCACCCATAAGAAGTTAGAATACATATACATCCAGATTCTGGTCATCATGAAGTTATATACTAATACACAGGAACCTGCCTGCCTGCAAAGTTTCCAATCCATTTCTAGGTTAGCTCAAGGAAGAAAGAAGGAAGCCAAAACAGAAGCTATTACATGCTCACCCACCATCATCATGAAGCTGGTGAGTGTATCTGGAATGTGGATATGCACAAATTTTTATATGTAAAAATAAATGTCACCACCAATCCATAGATGAATTGTTGTACTGCCAAATCATCAGAGAGCATTATTGGCAGTGGAAATCTGGCAGCAATTTCCTGGCCTTCGTGGTCAATGTCTTCTTATATTACATTTACTGTTGTGTACCCCATCCCATCAGGTCAATCATTTAATTATTATGCTGATGAGTTTCCTTCACAACTTCGGTCCACCTGTCGTGCAATTTCTTAAAAATACTCATCCCACTTCTGCTACGTACTCTGCCACGTCACCCATCCCTCCCGCTAAGAGAAACTTTGCAAGGGTTTTGGAAGGGTTGATCAAAGCCATTGCTCAAGCACAGACGCTTTATGTTATGTCTGCATGTGTTTCAAATTTGAGGTCACCCTGTTTCATTATATAGCTCAGCGGAAAGACAAAAGACAAATGGATTACAGAGCACTGCCACTTGGCTGCTTTCCATTTGTCTATGTTAAAGTTTAAACGATAATTAGAAACGGCTAACTGCCTCTTACACACTACTAATATAAAACGACGTAGAAACACTAAACTTCTCTTGAAACTCTAATGACAGCTGAAAGCGTTTCTTCTTCCTCACACGTTTCGATCTGCTTCTTCTCCTTCGTTCCTTTCCTTCTTCAATCCTTATGCAATCTGGATTTCCATTCTGTCAGCCTCCCTCAAGTTGTGGCAGTCACTCTGACTCCCAACTTGACCAGTAAGCGCTGCGTACGTGCTCTAACCAATCCTTTCGTGAACAGGTCTGCTAATTGATTGAATGTACTTACATGATGAAGCTTGATCAATCCAGTCTTGATGCGTTCTCTGGTTACATGCATATCTATCTCTATATGCTTTGTCCTCTCGTGGAACACTGGATTCTCTGCTATATGTATTGCAGACATGTTATCACAATAGACTGAAATAGGTAAAGACACTTTCACACTTAACTCAGTTAGCAATCCCTTCAACCGCTCAACTTCACAACACCAAAAGAGCCAAAGCCCTGTACTCAGCCTCTGATAAAGATCTGGACACTGTGGTCTGCTTCTTGCTTTTCCAGGTTAGCAAAGAACTTCCCAGGAAGGTGCAGTATCCTGTTGTTGATCTCCTAGTGTATGGACAACTAGCCCAATCTGAGTATGTGAATCCCACCAACTTCAAGTCTGCATTGCTGCTGAAATGTATGCCTTGTTCAGGGCTGTTCTTGAAGTACATAAACACCCTGTAGGCTGCTTGTAAATGATCACTGCATGGTTGATTTTGAAACTGACACAGTTGTTGGACAATGTATGTCAGGTCAGGTCTGGTAATTGTTACATAATGTAACCTACCAATCAATCTTCTATACACCTCTCCATCCTCCAGTGGTGTTCCTTGGTTAGCAGTAAGCTTCACTTTAGGGTCTGATGGTGTGATGCACCCTTTGGCTTCCAAGTATCCAGTATCTTTTAGCAATTCTATAGCATACTTCCTTTGACAAACACTGATTCCATCTGCAGTCCTGTTTACTTCCATACCCAGAAAGTATTGTAGAGGTCCCAACAGCTTTATCTTGAACTCCTTGCTCAAAGCCTTTTTGATCTGTTCTATGTCCTTTGGTGCATCCCCACCTATGATTATATCATCTACATAAACCAACAATACCACAATTCTGCCATGTACCCATTTGGTGAAGAGAGAGTAATCTGAAGCTGACTGGGAAAAACCATTTTTCAGTAGAAACCTTGTTAGTCTTGCAAACCACTGTCTTGAGGCTTGCTTAAGACCATATAGTGATTTCTTAAGCCTGCAAGCCATTCCATTTCTATCAACACCCTTCAAATCAAGTCCCAGAGGTATTTTCATATACACCTCTTCTTCCAAATCTCCATGGAGAAATGCATTTGAAACATCTAGCTGTTCCAATGTCCAGTTCTTGACAGATGCAACTGCCAAGAGTGCTTCTACTGAGTTGATTTTAGCTACTGGTGAAAAGGTGTCTAGGAAATCAATTCCATAGACTTGAGTATATCCTTTTGCAACCAGTCTAGCCTTAAACTCTCTATAGTACCATCTACTCTCCTTTTGATTTTAAACACCCACTTATACCAATGGCCTTCTTGCCATCTGGCAACTTCACTATATCCCATGTTTGGTTTTGCTCCAAGGCACCAAGTTCCTCCTGCACTGCCCTATTCCATACATCAGACTGCATTGCTTCATAATAT
The DNA here is from genome assembly GCA_946122785.1 of Linum tenue. NCBI lineage: Eukaryota > Viridiplantae > Streptophyta > Magnoliopsida > Malpighiales > Linaceae > Linum > Linum tenue. The sequence continues at coordinate 60,332,135 of CAMGYJ010000009.1, read as the reverse complement.
GTGGCTGGTTCAATATGAGAAATGACACTTAAGGCAAAAGCCCTGTTAGTAGCATTCAAGTGTTCTAAGTCAAGATATGTAGGGTGTTCAGATGCTGTTGCACATGATCCAAATGCTCCAAAACTGAGATTGGGATCCAGTTCACAATTGTCAAACCTGGCAGGTAACTTATGAGATCTTTGTGGACTTACTGGAGGTTCATAGTCCTGTTGAGGTTCTAATTCTGTCTCCATCTCATGGTGCTCTGGACTATAGGGTGAATCAGAATCCATGGTGTCATTGTCCTCATCAGCCTTAGTTGCATCTGGAATAGATATGGACTGGCCCCCATCAGCAGAGGGTGATACAGGAGGTGAAGAAGGAATCAATAAACCAGGAGCAGTAAAAGGAGGGGAAGAAGGTGAAGGTGGTGGATCAGAAGGGGAAGGAGAGTCAGGTTCTTGTGATGGGGAGTGTGAATCATGTCTAAAGGGAAGAATAGATTCTTGAAACACAACATCCCTTGAGACAAAGACTTGATTTGTTTGAATATCAAGTAGTTTGTAGCCTTTTAAACCAGCAGGGATACCTATTAAGACACATTGTCTAGCTCTAGCATCAAATTTTGTCCTACCAGCAGCCACTGTACTTGCATATACTAAACAACCAAATACCCTTAGATGGCCTAAGAAAGGTGATTTCTTGTAAAGAGCCTCATAAGGGGATATGTTCTGCAGAACAGGTGTGGGGAGCCTGTTAATGAGATAAACTGCATGAAGAATGCAGTCACTCCAATACAACAGTGGTATGCCAGATGGAAACCTTAATGATCTGACAACATTCAAGATGTGTTGATGCATGCGTTCCACCCTAGCATTTTACTCTGGGGTGTAAACACAGGACATCTGATGTTCTATCCCTTCTGCCATGTAGTAGTCACACATGTCAAACTCCTTACCTTGATCACTTCTCACTACCTTTACTGTAGTTCCAAACTGGTTCTTAACCAATTTACAGAACCCTTTAAACAGATCTCCGGCCTCACTTTTATGTTTCATCAGGTAAACCCACACAGCATGTGTACAATCATCAACCACAGTTAAGAAATAGACATAACCATCATAGGAAACAACAGACAAAGGACCCCAAATGTCAATGTGAATCAACTGGAAAGGTTCCGTTGCATGACTGGTACTAAGAGGAAATGGTTGTCTCTTGTGTTTAGAAAGATGACAGACAGTACAATGTTGTAATTTAGAAACAGTAGAATCTAGATTGGGCAACAAAGTTTGCGTATCACTACTAGGGTGTCCTAATCTTCCAATTCCATAGATCAACTTGATGAGGTTGGAAGTTGTGAACACTGGAAGCTTGAGGGAAATGGACTTGATGTGTAGAAGTATGTTTGGCAAAACTGAGTTGATAGAGGCCTCTAGATTCTCTTGCTAAACCAATCGTCGTCTTGTTTATTAGGTCCTGAATTTGGCAAAGATCAGAGTGGAAGTGTAAGGCTAGAGGAAGATCATGAGTAAGCCTACTGACAGAAACTAGATTGAAAGAAAAGTTGGGAACCAGGAGTACATTGTACAAATGCAATCCTGTTGGAAGTCTAACAGTGCCTATGTGTGAGACTGAAACTTTAGTTGTGTTTGGAAGATGCACATAAGTGTCCTGAACTTGCTTATGATCAACAAATAAAGTTAAAGAGCAGACTATGTGATCTGAGGCATCTGTATCTAGGATCCAGAAACTTGCTATGTTGTTTCTATCTAGGTTTGATAAGGAAGAAATGACATATTTAACTGAATAGTTGGGAAAGGGTGGTAAATATTATGACACAGAGAAAGCTTGGTGTCGAATGGAAGGGGAATTAGGAGGGGAAGGTGAGGAGTTTGGCACAGAAGGAGCACCAGCCTGCAACATGTACCTCAATTTTGTCATTTCCTCAGGTGTAAATCCAAGTGTAGTTCGACTTACAGTGCTAGCTTCAGTGTTGTAATTGGCTTCAGCTTGACTCTCACTTCCACTTGAACTCCCTTGAGAAACTGATCCAACAAACCTTTGGTTTCCATACTGTGGTTTTCCTTCCTTCTCAGCAGGCAGCAGCATCTTTCTTCTTTTTCAATCTCCGGCATTTTTCTATGTAATGGTTAGTGCGCTTACAGAACTTGCAGAACTTCTTCCCTTGTCTCTGATCTCCCATTTCATTGTCACGTGTTCCTTCTCCTCCAAATGCTAGAGCAACAGACTGCCCCTTTTTAGCTCCACCATGTGCCTTCAGTTCTTGCTCATACTGCAATAAGTCATCAACAGCTATGGTGACTGTTGGCAGTGGTTTTAGCATCAGGAGTTGCTACTTGATGATCTCATAATCTGGGTTTAGACCCCTGAGAAAACGAATCAAGTAATATGTCTCTTGCTTCCTCTCAAATGCTTCTACTACAGTGTAGGGATTGGTATTTCCTGGAAGACAATTACAGGCTACAATTGGGTTGTACTCAGTATACTCATCCCACAGTCCCTTGATTTGGGTATAGTACTGGGTGATGGTAAGATTACCCTGTTTACACTTACGAATCTCGTCTTCCAGGTTAATCAATCTATTATCATTCAACTGACCAAATCGTCTCTTAAGTTCATCCCATAGAACCTTAGCATTGTCATGCCTCATAACTGAACGCCTAATATCTTTGTTCACAGAATTCAAAATCCAGGCGAGAACCACCGTGTTGCATCCATCCCACAAATAGAATTATGGTTCTGTAATTGCTGGTCTGGGCAAAGACCCATCCACAAAACCCATTTTGTGCTTCGTTTTCAGAACATTCAACACAGATCTACTCCACATACTGTAATTATTCCCATCCATCAACTCAGAAATTATGGGTAAGCTTAGATTCTCATTTGGGTTTAGGTAGAGAGGGTTACCAAACATGATGACCTCAGCATTGGCCTGGCTTGTGTTACCCTCACTCCCAAAAGACCCAAACTGCATATTGCGCGGATCTGTGACTCGTGCTCCGCTGCCGGAGTTTGGCGGCGTGTTAGGTTGCGGTGTGCCTGACATTGCGGTGTCCCTTCAGAACGACCGCTCTGATACCATAAGAGAAACTTTGCAAGGGTTTTGGAGGGGTTGATCCTTACTTTCATTTGAGGTCACCCTATTTCATTATATAGCTCAGCGGAAAGACAAAGACAAATGGATTACAGAGCACTGCCACTTGGTTGCTTTCCATTTGTCTATTTTAAAGTTTAAACAGTAATTAGAAACGGCTAACTGCCTCTTACACACTACTAATATAAAACGACGTAGCAACACTAAACTTCTCTTGAAACTCCAATGACAACTGAAAACGTTTCTTCTTCCTCACACGTTTCGATCTGCTTCTTCACCTTCGTTCCTTTCCTTCTTCAATCCTTATGCAATCTGGATTTCCATTCTGTCACCCGCCACTGTGCATTTGTACTGTGATATTGAGTATAGTTGGATGGATCAACGGCATGGATTATCTCGTATGTTCATCATCATTAACTTCCCGTATTGGGTATTACTTCCTTCTCAATTATTCATTGACAAATTCTGCAACCATGTGAGCGTATGTAGGTGAATATCCTTTTTCGTATGGAGCGCTGTGTTGTTTGTTAGTTTTTCGAGACTTTACTCACTGTTTTCACTTTTTACGGCGAATTCGTTCCATAATTATGAGCTTAGCAAATATAAGTTAGTGATTATTTTCTGCAGATATTAAAGAGTTGTTCATCCAGTAAAAAAAGTGCTTAATTAATTAGACTATTCAGCACTTCAATTGTCATATATAATCACCAATAAATATAGCCGATAGAGCATATGCAAACAAATGAAGAATTTCTTCCATATCGCCCGCCAAAATATATGTGCATTATTAAGGGCCGTGGGGCTTCCTTGTTTACTCCTTTAATTTGTAGTGTGTTTCACGACCCGCTTTTGTTCTATTTGATTCCATCAACTTACCTTCCTCCATCTGTACGCCACGAAATTATGTTTTTGTTGTTTAAGGGAAAATGTAAATTCTGGGTTAATTAGGGCCCTCGATCGACCCAGCATTTGGTTAGAGCTTTGTTTTTATGTGGTAGCCGCCAGCTAAATTATTAATCGAACCAGTGCGCCACATGTAGGCCGATCAAATCAACAAGAACAACTACGTACATTAAGCTCAGCTCCAGCTCCAGATCAGCGTAGTATATCAATTTGCAATTAATGTAAGTAAGAAGTGTATGATTATGATTGAGCTGATAATTATCTTGTATATATATACTGATATGTGGTCATTTTTGCATATTCATTACAATATTTCAGATATCAATTTGTCTTGTTTCGTCCCTGCAGCAAGTAAACGAATTAATTTATTAACTAATCGATCGCCATCATAGATTAAGGCCCAGCTTGAATAATAATTATAGGATTGGCGTTGTATGTATGTAGCTCATAGCTTGTGATTGTGCTTTGACTTCACTTCTCTTCCCCAAAATTTTGCTCCGGTTAATGCCTCTATTTTAGTTCTAGACTTCTAGTTTAATACTTTTGTCATATTAATCAACACTCATGAACCTCGATTAGCATCACATTACACCCTTAAATACCGCTGAAAGTTAGTATATAAGACCACAATTGAAAACAAAAGCCTTGTTCCTATATTGACCCGAAGATATATAGTAATGACAACAAGAAAGAAAATACAAAGAAAGAGAATCGATAATACAAAGAAAGAGAATCAACACTCACGGACCAGAGTAATCGATAATACAAAGAAAGAGAATGACAACAAGAAAGAAAATAATCTTATAAGGTTAATTTAATATATAGCTTAAGAAAGAAAAGAAGTCTTGTTCCTATCACTATTCTTGAACATGGAGGTCTTAGTTTTGAATACCTCAAGTAGCACCTTATGATGAACACTAACCTATGTCGTCCTATTTTTTTAAAAAAATTAATATAACAAATACATAGATTTACGTGATTCACTAACACAATATGTGTTAGTTAGTTCACGAGTATGAGAAAGTCAGGTTGATTATACTTAAAAAGGTTACAAATAATAAACAAGTATGATAACTATATATATAATTTTTCTTCAACGGCCTAATCCTAGCTCAATCTAATGAAGAATAAGATTACAGACCAAACAAAAATAAAACCCCAAACATGTACAAATTAACAAGACACATGACTTTCGATTAAGGACTGATTTAAATCATCTCTACAACTTAAAAATAGTAATAGGTGAAGCTAGCTATAAATTGACAGCTAGACACAGGTAGGCATGTGTGTTTGGTGGAAGTGGCCATGGACTTCCTCCCGCAAGAAACGCCCAGATTTCTGCCGTTTCTTTGCATCCAAAGGCCCCCACCCTTGCTTGGTTCAATTTCCATTTAATTAGATGAAAGAAACAAAAGGAATGTCATAGTAATTAGTAGGTGCAATTACCCACCATGATAATTATACCCAAACCCAACCCAAGTTAACTCATTGATAATTGGTAGAATTAGGGATGAAAATTGGTATGGTATCGGTATTCCAATATCAAATACCGAAATCTCGAATACCAAAATATAGCCTAAATTCAATCCTAATCTCAATCCTTAAATAATTTCGGTATCCTCATCCCAATCCCTAAATATTTCGGTATCCCAATCGGTACTTCGGTATCCCAATCGGTATTATCGAATAAGAAATTAATTAGATTTGATTGTTTATTATAGGACAAAGAGACTAAGCAAAGATTCTTTAGTTTGTCTAAAGCTAGGATATGAATAAGGAGAATGGAGGAGAGGTGACATCTCAAGTTTTTGTCATTGGTAATCTTTAATTTGATAATTTGGAGGCTAAGAGAAGATTAATATTAGTGTTTGTTTTTTGTGTTATGACAATAACAATAGATTGGTGGTTGAGGGTCGTGTAGTAGTGAATGAGAGAGTTTAGTTGAGAGCATAAAATACACATTAGCTTATATTTCGGTATTCTTTGATATTTCGGTATATACCGATTCCAATCCCGTAATCCCTAATATCGAATAACTATTGAAATTGAATTCCAATCCCAAGAAATAATACGCGTATTTGGTAATACCAAATATAGACAAATTCGGTACGGTATTCGGTATATCCCAAATACTGGTACCAAACTTCCAGCCCTAGGTAGGGTATGGATGAGATATATACGGGTTTGGGGGTTTGTAAATGAGTTTGGGTAAGGTGTGGATAGTGCTTTCATAATCTAAATGGGTATGGGTTGGGTAAGGATATCCATTTACTTGAAGGTGTTTTAACTACACATATACAATTTGGCCCTTTTTGTAAAACTTGAAAAGTTTAGGAACCAAAATGTAAGACCAAAAAATTTTAGGTACCAAAATATTATTTTCTATCAATATTTTGTGGACTTATATGGAAAAAAATTAAATGTAAGTACTAAATATGAATATCTATTAAGTTTAGGTACCAAAACTATAATTTACATTTGGGCATGGTACGAATCCATGTGTTAAAACACCAACCCAAGTAAATGGGTATGGGTCATACCCAACAAACTCTACCCATCTACATCTATTTAAATTTCACATCCAACCTAATTGGGTTGGATAGTAAAACACCCATGCAGGGGCGTAGCCAGTATTTTGTCAAGGGTGAGTCCATTTAGAAAAATATACATACGATAGTTTTAAATAATTCATGATATTTCTACTAAAAAAATTCATGATATAATTTTGTATATATAAAAACTTAGTAAATTAAATATATGTCGAAACTATCAAGAATATCACTTTATATGTATCAACCAAATATTAATGATTTAGGTAGACATTTGCTTTTGAATGGTGTTCTTCGTCAAGATCGTATAGTATATAGTATTAATAACTCGAGTTATTGTGAAAATTTTATTAATGGACTGTACTATTTAGTATTTACTAACACTTTCCCGCTAACAAAAACCAACTTATACATGCTTAAATTTTTTGCCAATCTGTATCATTTACTAAAAAAGATTATGATAAAATTTGCATATATAAAAACTTGATAAATTAAATATATGTCGAAACTATCAAGAATATCACTTTATATGTATCAACCAATTATTAATGATTTAGTTAGACATTTGCTTTTGAATGGTGTTCTTCATCAAGAATGTATAATATAGAGTATTAATAACTCGAGTTATTGTGAAAGATTTATTAATGGACTATACTATCTAGTATTTACTAACACTTCCCCGCTAATGAAAACCAACTTATACATGTTTAAATATTTCGCCAATCTGAATATCATGTGCTTAACAAATGGGTTCGCCAAGATTCGAACACATGATCTCTCGGTCAATCATACTCAATTAGAAAAATGCGTTAAATTGTCATTTGAAAATCATACACAACTTATAAATCATACATCAAATATTTGAAAGGCCAACCATTCTCATTAAAATACTTAATAATTTTCATACCCGCTTAACTATTATAAGTAATTTACGCTTTTTCTTCCCGGGTAATGGTAGGTCCAGGGACCCAACCTCTAACCTTCTCCCTCCGCGCCTGCTCTCCTGGGTATGGGCAAAATTATCATCCTTAAGTAGGTCGATCGAGTTTCAAATGTGTACTCACCAGCAATATTATTCCAAAAATTCAAGTATTCTAAAAACATTCACCACGGTTTAGGTAGCAGTTAAACTGTTAAAGAGAGGCACCTCCCAAATCGAATGAGGCAAAAACAACTTAAAAGAGCTCAGGAAGGCACTACTTGGTCGAAAATTTCCCCTGAATACAGGGGTTGCTAAAAAAATTACTTACCAAACAACAATTTACGGAAAAAATTTCCAAACTACAAGACTTTGGCGTGGATCACTGAACAGTGCAACGAACTAGAATGGGTTCATGGTTTATATCAGCGAACTAGCTGGTCTGGTGACTTCTGCGGCGATCGCTTACGACTTTTGTCTTTGTTCGTAGTTGTGGTCACCCCTAGATTTTAAAAATGCTATTAAAATGAAGGGGTTAATACCTTATTTTGGCCCGAACTATGACCATATAATCAACTTTGGCCCGTGGTTTCAGAAATTAACATTCTGACCTCAACTATGCAGCATATAGACTCAATTGGCCCGACACATAGTTTGACCGTCAATTTGGACGGTCAACTCCGTTGACCGTTAGTCAACACGCCATGTCATTGCCAAGTCAGCCTAAAAATCATTAAAAAAAATGCATATTCAAATTATTTTTCTAATTTTTCTTATTTATTATTAAATTAACCAAAAATAAATTATAAAAAACATAAAATAAATTTGATTTTTTATTTTTTGGATAATTTGAAAAAGTATAAATTTTATAAATTAACCAAAAATTAACAAATTATTTTATATTTTTAAAACTTCCCACAAAAATATAATTTATATCATAATTTTTAAATTTATAAAATTTAATTTGATAATTTTTGGTTAATTTATAAAATTTATCATTTTCAAATATCCCAAAAAAATTATTTTTATATTTTTATAATTTTATTTATTGGTTAATTGGAAAATATTAAATAATAGAAATTAGGAATATAATTTGAATTTAAATTTTTTAATGATTTTTAGGCTGACTAGGCAATGACATGGCATGTTGACTAACGGTCAACGGAGTTGACCGTCCAAATTGACGGTCAAACTATGTGTCGGGCCAATTGAGTCTATGCTGCATAGTTGAGGCCAGGATGTTAATTTCTAAAACCACGGGCCAAAGTTGATTATATGGTCATAGTTCGGGCCAAAATAAGGTATTAACCCTAAAATGAAATGTTTTTATTCATTGGAACTAGTTACAACATCATGCTAACAAATTGTGTATTAGCATCCTAACTCTACCCGCACATTTGGGAATTAGATGTACACTCTCCTATAGTGAATTATAGGGGAGCATATCCAGTAGTAACCTTGTGGTGATATAACTCCATGCATAACTCAATAAGAATCCGGCACATCAGCGCCTCCTTCTCTCTCATCGGAAAACCTTTAATTTTCCTTCCCTTAATCTTTAACGGATGATTTCTCACTCGTTTTAACTCGAAATTTAATTTTTTTTTTGCACAGTTAGATCAGATTAATTGTGTTCTTCAAAATGATATCCACCATGATATTGTTTGGAACAAAAAAAAAATTTCCAGTTATTACCAGTCTATACCATATGGTATTGACTGTACCATATAGTATTGACTGGTATTAAATAAGAGCATATCATATGGTATGAAAAATACCACCCCATACCAGGGTGGTATATTATGGTATGGAGTTGGTAACGAGAGGTATGGAATTTTTTCACCCAGAAAAATTTGAAATCCAATAGATCATGATTAAATCGTTTCTTCTGTGCAAAAATTTCCGAAAACGACTAAAAAACGAAGGAGATACCATATGATAGGGAGTTGGTAACGAGAGGTATGAAATTTTTTTCTCCGAAAATATTGAAAATGGATATCATTTTGTAGAGCACAACGAACTCGTTCCATCTGTGCAAAAAAAAAAAATTTGAAATCCGAGTTAGAATGAAGAAGATATGATCCAATCAAGAAAACTATGAAAAATAATTTTTTTTTTAATTCTCCACCCTTAGATCTGCAGCCACTTAAAAGAAGGATCCAGATTTGGTTCCTCATAGTTATACACCCTAAGGTTATGCACCCTATCTTGAGCCGAATCATAGGCCTTTAATGTCTAGCTCCCTTCCTTGTGTTCCTTTTCTTTTATTGAGGGGAAAGAGTATAGACCACATGTCCACAATAACTTTTGTAAAACGTATAATATTGGCGGTCCGATCGAAAAACTTTCTATTAATGTCAAAATTAGTAAGCATTTTTTAGTTGTAAAATGGTTAATCTATAGTCAAACCAAAACTTCAGTATAAAATAGATACTCTATTGGTTAGGGGTAGCTATACGGTCCGGTCCAGTTAAATTGGACCAAATTGATCTGGTCCGGTCTTTTGGGAATATAAGGATCAAAGATTGGATTGGATACAATCCGGTCTTGATCTGGTCTGGTCTTGACCCGGTCCGGTCCCTATTTGATCTTGATTTAGATTGAGCTTGTGGGGATTTGAGTGTTGGGGTCTCTTATCCGGTTTTTTACCTCAAATCTAAGCCCGAATATGACATTGGATTATTTGCTACCCGGTCCCGATCCAGGCTATACGGTCCGGTTTCGGGTAAAACCAAACAATCCGGACCAAATAGCCAGCCCTACTATTGGTTACTTTTTAGGTACGGTGTTACAATCCTTGGACCGCGGCCCTTGTCCCTGTTTTCTAGGGGTGGGCAGACGGTCGGTTCGGTTTGAACCGAACCGAACAGATGAATACCGGATCCCCGAAGTAGTGCAGGGGGAAAACCGAATTCGAACCGGGATATATTTCGGTTCGGTCCATTCGAACCGAAATATATCTCGGTTCGAATTCGGTTTTAAGGCAACACCGAACTTCCCCATTAACCTAATCTATCTCCCCATTTTCCATTTATGCGCTCTCTTTTTCTCTCTGTCTCTCTCTCTCCTCAGAACACAACGCAAGCGGCGATTGCTCCTCCCCTCTCGGGATTGACGACGACGGCAAGAACTCAGGCGGCGATGGCGATCGACGGAGAAGACAACCTAGCGGCAGGCGACGGCATGCAATCGATGGCAACGACAACAACTCAGGTGGCGATGGCGTTCGAAGGAGAGGAAAACTCGGCGGCGGAATGCAATCGACGACAACAACAACAACTCAGGTGACGATGGCCATCGACGGAGAAGACAACCCAGCGGCGGCAGCGATTGCATGTAAATTTTGGTTTGTTTTTTTCTCCTTCGTCTCTGTTTTTGATTTCGGTGCGCATCTGCATCTCTCACTGAGAGAGTCCCAAATCCATATTGTAGATCTAGTTTCCCCACCTACTACTGCTTTCTTCGTGCTTTGCATGTTGCCGATCTTCAATTCTTCTCTGTCTCCTCATTTTTCTTCTTCAATTAGGGATTTTTTTTATGGATTTTGCCTCTGTTTGTTCCTTGAATGTATTTCGTTCTTTGGTTTGCAGGTTTTTGGTTGTGAGATTGGAGCGGGTGGAGGGAATGGGAAGGGGTTAGTCAACGAGTGGTGATGAGGGCTAGCCGGTTAGGCAGCTCAGTCAGTTGTGCTCTGCGTGGGACGGCGTCGATGGAGAGCCAGAGGAATCGAGGTCCTCGAGAAGACAGCGGCTGAGTGGAGCGGCGACGGCCATGAGTGGGAAGGGGCGGACTGCCTAGAGGGTAGGGTTATGACTTGCGAGGGTTTGGGCTCGGTAGGTTGTGGGGAGAGTTGGGCTCAATTGGGTTGTGTGGAGAGTTAGGTTGTGAGGGTTTGGCTGTGTATTATAATTTTTCGGTTTTTCAGTTTTTCGGTTCGGTGTTCGGAATGTCGGTTCGGCCAACACGACCCTAGCTCCCGAACTATGCATTTTCTGTTTCCGATTTTCGAACCGAACAACATAATTTCGGTTTCGGTTCGATTTGAAGTCGGTTCGGTTAGGTTCGGTTTGGGTTTACCGAACCGGATGCCACCCCTACTGTTTCCCCAAGCTGGAACATAGGATTAATATCCACATTTGTTTGTTGATTTTGGGCTGGAGTCCATATTGGATCTGTGCAGCTTCCCTGTCCTTGGGCCGAGTTTGCTTGGGGCTGCATCTCCGCTGGGCTTTGGTGGACTTGTTCAGCGTGATGTGGGGAGAAGGGTTGGGCACAACTACAAACGAGCATTTGTAAATTGTAACAAAGATAATAAAAAATTTATCATAAGATGATAATAGTTATTACAAGACTAATAAATTAAAAGCGACTGTGAATACTAATTGTGTTGGGGAAATCATTAAGGCATATGGGCCTCCAAGCCCACGATCACTAAAAGGCCCAATAAAGCAAACAAGCCCAATCCAGGAGACTAGGAGGCGGTCTATCTGTCACCCCTAGGGATGGCAATGGGTAGGGTCGGGTGCGGGTTTACCCTATACCAACTCCTAACCCGCCGGGTAGAGCCTTCTAAAATACCCGACCAAATAACCACCGGGTATGAAAATTATATAACCATACCCTACCCACCGGGTAACCACGGGTATTCGGGTAACCATGGGTACGAATCCTAAACTATGAACTTATACACATATATGCACATACATATTGTTGTCCATTAAAAATTCTCAATACTTCTAATTGTTCTAGCTTCAACAATCCACACAAATAAAAACAACAAAAACATAATAATTGTTCTTGCTTCTACAATCCACACAAACATAATAATCGTCTACACCTTCATCATCAATAATGGTAGCTAAACTAAATTTCTCAAGCTAAACTAAATTTCTCAAGGGAAATTAACCTTTTGGTTAGAGGGGCGGGTATTATTGATTACCATACCCGTACCCTACCCTTTATTTCGAAATCAGGTATTACCCGTACCCGCACCTTAACCCGTCAAAGCGGGTAATTACCCTCGTTGACCGGTTACGGTCGGGTAGGGTACCCATGGTTACGGGTTGGATTGACATCCCTAGTCACCCCCGTGAAGACCGCCCAACATACAACGGAAACAAAGCAGGACGCCTGACAGCGAGCATGTACGGCATCCTGACAACGAGGTACGGATACTGACCAAAGTACAGATCTGACCATGCATTTATGGGAAACCAGAGGCGGCTGGAGGCCGCCCGACATAACGTAGATTGTCCTCACTCCCATGCCCAGCTAGTATAAATACCCATCAATGGATCACATTTATGGTAACTTCTATCTACTCGATTCTCTCTCCTATTTACTCTCAACTCACTTCTCTCTCTAACTTTGGCATCGGAGGAGGTCCCAGGGCAACCCCTGAGGACCTTTCTTGCGGGAGTTCGAGGATCGCCTCTCACCTGACCAGGACCGCACGAAGTCAGTGGAGTCTCACAAAACCGCCCGGTACGAACCAGGCTTAAACATTTTGGCGCCCACCGTGGGGCCTCACGACTTCGTCGCCGGAAAAGATGGGAGACGATTTCGAAACCCCCCTCAAGGGAATGATCGAGAATAACACCCTCCGAGGTCTATCGCCGAGAGTGGAAGATGAATCCGAGCTCGAGGAGGTAGTCAAGAGCCAAGGCTTACAGATCGCGAGCATGCAAGACAGTCTGTCGCAAATCCTCCAACTATTGAAGACAAAGGAAGACCCCCCCCCCCCCCGAGAGTTCGAGGGGGAGACCGCGTGAAGAAAAACAGAAGGCCGCCCTGATCCTCGACAGCCCTGCTCGGACAGAAGGCGGAGGACAGGAGGCGGAAGAAGTGGACCTTGGATATCTCGATTTCTTCGATTTTCTTAAACTAACTCTCTGACATAACTGTCACCATATGCTAGATTTTACTCATAAGTTAACCCTGGAACTTGGGTAACTCCACATGGTTTATGGACTTGCTCTTTCTCACTGTACACCTTCATACTTTGAAGTATGACTTTTTTTACCTTTCCACATTTTCTTTATGGATAGGTTTATGTCTCGTTGTAGGGTCTTGAGATAGTAGCCGAAACAACGGCTAGCTCCTCTCCCCCACAATTCTCCCATTTATTTTCCATGGTTTTACTTATTGAACTTGCCAACCACTATATGTATCTAATTGTTTACCAATGGTATGATCTCACTCGATTAGCATACCATAAACAATTCAGATTTTATTAGAAATATCATCTAATTACTTACCAATGGTATTGATCAAGGCAACTTGAGACGTCATAAGTAATTCAAATGCATTCCAGTAATGGAAATCTTATGTAATTACTTACCAATGACATTTCATCTATGTAACATGATATACCACAAGTAATTCAAATGAATTTCTAATACAATTGTCTAATTACTTTCCAATGGTATAAACTTCATAAATATACCATAAGTAATCCAGACTTTAAGTTCAATAAAATCATCTCAATTGAGACTCATTCCAAATTGGTTGCCAATGATATATGTCTATATATACCATAAACAATTCTGACAACTAGCTCCACGTTGATTATCATAGTCAAATTGTTTTCCAATGGTATAGTGTACATATACCATAAACAATTATGACCTAATGCTTATCTTGATGACCACCATCATTTGACAAGCTTATTCAATCGCTATAAGGATTAATCATAGCTTTATTTTCCTTGCCCTCATGGCATAGGAAACATCAAGTCCTAAACCACATACATAATAAACAAATTATCATGTCTTTACAAGTATCTTAAGAATTAGAATTCCTTATCGCTTGTAGCTTTCTCGTAATGCAATCATTTAAAGAAGCATTTACCAAATTTTATCTCCAACACATTGGAGGTATCATTTGCGTTTTATGTTCAACTTACTTTGAGCATAACATTTGCATTCATATTTGTAACAACTTAGGCTTATATAAACTTGACCACAAGTCCCCACAAGCCTCTCGTTATAGGTTTCGCACACCTATGGTTGTTCATATATTCTTTTTGCCACCTAGGAAATATGAACCTTTATTTAACATTATGTAAATACACAGTTTACATAAGTCCATCTTCATGGATCAAATTCCATGTCTCGGGAACACTTCCCAATATATTGTTTCAATTTACTCCAAACAACTTGGTCACATAAACCAAAGTGTTACATCTTTCAAGTGCTCAAAATCGAAACTCACAAATTTTATGAAAAATTTGTTTCCAAGAATTCAATATGAATTCTTTCAAATTCAACCAAGTAGAACTTTCTTGAACTCTTCTCATAATATAAATTATGAGTTCGTTCACATGCCTCAAATACTATAAAAGTATTTGAAATTGCTAACCAAACCGAATTGGTTTATAATTCTTTTGTGGTCACAAGTTTCACCAATCGTTAACTTAGTTCCCAACCAAACTGTCTTTCTCATAGCAACCAAGGAGGGGCACCAGTCTTGCCGTGTCTTAGAAATGGGATGGGTTCAATTGGCGAAAGGGGTCTCTTTTTTGTACGCCTCTAAGGTCTACAAACTGGTTGGATGCTCTTCACCAATTACACAGCGACACCCCATCAATTCATGTAGTAGATTTATTCTACTTCATTTTTCCATTAACAATATCACTAATAAACAAGAAACATAATTCTTTTTAATGACATACCTTTCATTGCCAATGCATGCATGTATACTTGGTGCCGGTGGCATACTATCATTGTTTTAACTAGGGTGTCAAGTTCGAGATTCTCGATAGGATTAGGACTAAAATTTTGGTATCGGTATTTGAGATATACTAATTACCGTATCGAACCTATCACTATTTGGTATTATCGAATACTGGCTTATTTTTTAGGAATTGAGAATTTGAGATTGAGATTCATTATTGAGTGTTATTCGGTATTCGGGATTGGGATCGGTGTATACCGAAATACCGAGAAACAATGAAAATTGAAAATTAGTGAAATATAGCTAGCTACAACCTTTGGCCATTGCTCACACTTTCACAACTCACAAGTCCCCATCCAACTCAATTTTGGCTTTCAAGTTTAAATCACTCTCGTCTCTCACCTAATATTTTGTTATTTTCATAACACCAAAAAACAAACACTAGTAGTAGTCATCTCTCGGCTTCCAATTCGTCGAATTAAAGATTACCAATGACAAGAACTTGATATATCACCTCTCCTCCCTTCCCCTTATCCATGTCCTAGCTCTAGGAAAACTCCAACTCTTTGCTTAGTCTCTTCGCCCTAAATTAAACAATCAAATCTAATTTATATATTTAATTATTAATTGTAAAGATAACTAATTTCATATTTGATAATACCGATCGAGATACCGAAATAACGATTGGATACAGAAATATTTAGGGATTGAGATACCAAAATTATTTAGGGATTGAGATTGAGATTGATTTTAGAGTATAATTCGATATTCGGGATTTTGGTATTCGATATTGGGATACCGATACTGTACCAATTTCTACCCTATATAGGACGGTAAAATCTTTTGACCTTATTGGATCGAATAATTGTTATTAGAAAAGTTTGCACATACATAAATACTTGTCCTTTACTTTACAAATAATGCTAATCAAAAACTTTTTAAAACATTCATTTTAACATTTAGGAGTAGTAAATTGAGCTTTAAATTCCCATGCCAAATAGTAACCGACAACTGTGGCAATGAGGAAGTCATAAATTTGAATGAGGAGGTTGCTTCAGAGAATTTGAACTAGTTAGAAGGCTAAAATATTATCAATTACTATATTTCTTAAACTAGTTTTGTGCCCGTCTGATGGGCGGGAGTATCATTTGTTTTTATTTTTTATCATTTTTTTCAATGGCCTCGAATTTCTACTTTTCATATTTATTTATTATTCTTATCTATTATTCGTGTTTCATCCAATTGCATCATGATCAACAATAATGTCAAAATACGCTGTAACTTCATCACCGTTTGGAAAATACTAAATAGTATTCATGACCATCTGATCTTTGATTGATCAACAAATTTTTATTTCATAAGTTGTAGATGGTTTAAGCTATCGTGTGTCACCTTATCGTACCTAATCGAGTTTTGCTATTTAGACCATGAATTAACCAAGTTTGGGACATGATACTACACCATAGCCTCTGATGGGTGAAGCCCAGTCTCTAATTCTCTAATCTAAATCGTACGATTTATTTAATACAAAAATAATAACCAATTATTCTTATTTGCCCAAATATATCAAAGTACAACTCATAGGTGTGAAAGAAGGTGTATATTACACCTCGAGTGTACGCTAGTGTTTGTCACCATTATATTAAAGTACAACCAATCTATTCTGCTATGCTTATATGTTACCATCAACATTTTATAAATGATATCGAAACAAAATGTTAGTTATAGAGACATTTTGTCTTCTCTTCACATTATCATCCAAAAATAAATGTGTGACCGAGTATAACTGGAATTGTGTGATAACTTATTACAAACGTAAAGGCGCCCAGTTGTGCAATCAATATAGTAGATGAATTTACAGGACATAGGTCAATGTATGATCCTTTGTTGGTTTTACAGGACACCGGTCCGGGTACGTCCCGCTGGTATACTGGACATCGGTCAGGGTATGATCCTGCTATGGATTTAAGGACACCAGTCTAGGTACGATCCGTGGTGGTATACATGACATCTACTATACTATCCGGGGAGTGTATGACTTGGAAAATTAAAGGGTCGTTTGGAAGTTGGGATTGTTTTGGTGAGATTGTTATTATACATGTATTGTTTAGAATGCGTCATTTTTTTAATTTTTTAACAGAAATAACACATGGATTGTTTCTGTAATGTGACAGAAACTATCACTCAAAATGAGTGATTGTTATATGTCAGTTGTTAGCTATGATTGTTGAGTTGAGATTGTTTTGTCTCAGCTTTTAACTGATGTGACATACACAATCACACATATCAAATGTTGTATTTCACAATACATCAAATTCGACAATACATGTATAATATTATACATGCATTCACAACAATACA
The DNA here is from genome assembly GCA_946122785.1 of Linum tenue. NCBI lineage: Eukaryota > Viridiplantae > Streptophyta > Magnoliopsida > Malpighiales > Linaceae > Linum > Linum tenue. Next base: position 60,314,635 of record CAMGYJ010000009.1, on the reverse strand, counting down.
TCTATTCAACAATCACAACTTCCAAGTGACCCCTAATAAGTAAAAAGCACTTAATCAACATAATCATGCATGTGATTGAATGCTTGGATAAAGATTACTTATGATGTGGTTAAGTGATAACTTCGTATGATGTGATATACGAAATGTGCATATCGATGATGATGGTTATGTCATATGTGATAGTTTTCTATGGTGTTTTATATAATGATTTACCATGAGATGGTGTGATGTTTCCCTATTTAGTGAATATGATCTTCAAAACTAAAGTACACCTTAATTAACGCCTAAAACATTTATGGATAAAAAAATAAATTGGTAGCCAGAACAAACCCTCTGACCTCATCACATATGATGTATAGATTCCCTCATCTTGAACACCTTCTTGTTAGGGGTGGCTATTTGGTCCGGGCTTTTTAGTTTTACCCAAAACCGGACCGTATAGTCCGGACCGAGAGCTAACCGAGACTGGATAGCAAACAATACAATCCCATCTTCAGGCTTAGATTTGAGGTAAAAACCGTTCGAGACTGGACCAAAAATCGGATAAAGACCAGATAATAGAGCCCAACACACAAAACTTAACCAACTCCTCACCCTTTGAGGACTCAGGCCACTCAAATCCCCACAAGTTCAATCTAAAATCAAGATCGAATTGTATCCAATCCAATCTTTGGTCCTTATATTCCCTAAAAGACCGGACCGGTACCGGATCAATTTGGACCAATTTAACCGGACCGTATAGCCACCCCTACTTCCCATAGTTGGTTATGAACCAATCTGATTTTGTTATTCAATCGACCAAGAAATCTAATATCGTCAATGAATTCATGCCATGTGCTCACGAATTCGAGCAAACCTGCCTTAAGTGACGTATTTGCAAAAGCAGATACCTGCGTTGTTGCGACGAAACCCTAGGTCGATTAGTTTTTGGTTCTCCAGATGCTTTTCGAGTAAATCACAATATAAGTGTTAGTCCACATAATTATAATAGTACAATCAAAACTTTGCATCATTGGTGTTTCGGTATAAAAAAGGGGGTTTTATTTATTTTCATTTTTCAACTGGAAAATATTTTGAGTTGAAAATTATAATAAAAGTTTGAATTTTGGTAATAACTACATATCATCGTTCACTTTATTTTATTTATTTATGATTTTTAAAAAAAAATTAGATGATTATTAAACATCTTATTAAGTGAAATCACACAAAATTTATGTTTAGCGGCTAACGCTTTTATGTTATGAACAAAAGATAGCATACACAATTTATTCATAACTTTTTTTGTATAATTTATATTGAAATAAGAATCACCATCTCAAAATTGAGTTGAATTTTAGCCAATAATGTGAAAATCACATTCAAAAGTTAGGTACTAAACTCATTCGAAATAATAATTATGACATGAAAAAATGGAGAGCTTCCTAATCCTACGTGGCAATACATGTTTATACAATGAGTTATCAAGAGACTGCATGATGGTCCTTATGTTGTGAATATATGAATTCTTTGAGTTTGAGATGATGAACGTGATATGTCATGTGGTGATGAGTGGATATTTATTTGACTGAATAAGATGTACAATATGGGGTGTATCTTGACAGTTAAGTTAAGCAAGTAAGGGTTGAGAGGTGGGTGAGGGAAAATTGAATACTCCATGTTCTGCCATGGTCACTGGGAGGGACAATAAGTCCTTTCGAGTTGTACTCTTAAAGGTAACAGATTTAACGAAGAATTAGAGCATTATCTTATGAGTCGGGTTATTCGGCGAGTATAAGTGGTTACTAAACATTGTAATAGTAATATATGTATTAGGGTGTCACAACTGATATAAGTAAGGATTAAAATAGTTATTTACATCTCAAACATTATATATATATATATATCCAATAGCTTAAGATTCGTTTAGAAATCTTGATTAATTTAGGTGCTATGGATCTCAACATGACTCAAAATTGAACATATACACTAATGTAGAAAAAGGAAGGGAATTATGTCAAACAGTATATGAGAAAAAAAAGGAATTATAATTACATTAGGGAAAAAGTAAAGACATTGTGTTTTATATATGTGTATGGAAGAAAATTTAATTATGTACGAAAATTTTATCTGTGTTAGTTTTTGTTGTGTAATGTAGAGTAGTCAATCATTAAATAAAAATAAAATGTTATGTGTTGTACATATTTAAATTTTAGTTATTTGTAGTTGTTTTTGCATGATTAAATTTAAGTTATGGTGATTGGTATATAAGTTTTGTTGTAATTAATAGCATCAAATATGCTTTATTCTATTGGTTGAACACTTGAAATGATGATAGTTTCAGCTCATAGGTCATAGGTTCAAATCTTGATCATGATGATTCATTTACATGTTTATTTAGTTTTATTTTAATGTAATTGATAACTTAAAATGTTAAATGATAAAAATGATATGGAAAATTATGGAGCTTTCTTTACCCTACGTGGCAAAAACATTATCCACAACGGCCATAATATAAGTTAAGATTTATCACAAAATTTATATATAATTTTGTATGATTTTGAGAGTTGAGAGGGACTACAGCCTTCCTTGTCGTCAATGTGCGTGGCTCTGCCACTAACCACTGGCTTTTTGCTTTTATTAAAGAGAATTATTTCCAAAGACACTCTCGCTACTGTACACACACTGAAAAACACCATTCAATGTGACCTAAATTTATTGTTCGGTCTCTTCTGATTGGTTGGCCACCTGTGTGTGGGGCCGGTGTGTTTTCTCATAGTTTTTTGGTTGGGCCAGCGGTTTTTTTAGTGGTTTTGAGCTTGGACCAGATCTTATGGCTGCTGTGTTGTTCGAAGCTGAGCATGTTGCCCGCGGATCCAGCTTGATATCCTCTTCTCTCTCCATTATCTATCTCTCTAGTCTTTCTCTCTCTCTTAGGGCTTTTGTTGGCAGTAGGGAAATAAAGTACTTTTGGGATGCTTATGGGATGTATCTGTCGCAGACAGGCTTTGAGGTGAGCGGGGTGAGGCAAGGAGCTGTTCACCCATACTGAGTGGAAGGAGAAGAAAATACTGGCCCGTTTTGTCCAATCAAGGCAGGGGAAGGAGAGATGATGGTTTGGCGGTAAGTCGTACGAAAAGAAGCAGAGAAAGGAAAAACCATCTTTTCTGCTTTTCCCTAATCCCTGCCTTTACTCCTTCCTCCTTCGTCTCTCTATTATCCACTATCAACAAAGCAGACCTTGAGTCTCTCTCCAATTCTTTGAAAAAATTATTCCCTCTCCTTCATCTCGGTCCCTGATCTATAGTCGCCATCTTCATCAACTCTCTCTCTCTCTCTCTCTATGTGTTTCTTCTAAACTGATGTTCCCTCTTTCTTCGCACCAGGATGAACCAGGTGAACAAAAATTTACCTCTTTCTCTCTCTTTTATGCTCTGATTTCTCGCTGTCTTTAGCTTTCGATCTAACCTTTTTTTCTCTTTTGTGGTCTTTGTTTGCATATTCTCCCCTATGCAATCGATTCCTTGGAGGTGGGATTGACATAATTGATTCATTGTTTGAGTGAGCAGTTCACATAATCCCCATCTTATTCATCTCTCTCTCTCTTTCTTCTAACCTGTTGTTCCCTCTTTCTTCGCACTGGGATGAACCAGGTGAACAAAAAATAGCATCTTTCTCTCTCTTTATGATTTGGTTTCGATGTCTAGCTTTAACTTTTCATGTAATCTTTTCTTCTCTTTTGTCGTCGTTGTTTGCATGTACTCCCCTTTGCAATCAATTCCTTGGAGGTGGGGTTGAGGGAAGGTCATCAAACTTTCCGACTAAAGAGAAAGAAATGAGTGGATTCCATTTTTCTCTAATGCATAGTTTCCTGTTAGACACAGTACATTGCATTCTTGCTCAATTAGCCAAGGTGAGATCGAGAATATAGTTCTCTCTTGCAGATATTTGATTGTTTGCTTTTGGTTTTCCCAGTGCCGATTTTTCCAGTCACTCGATCTCTGATTTATGTTCTTTTTCTCTCCCTTGAAATGTGGCAAGCAGGTGCAGTTTTTTTCACTTGGAGGGGCTAGAAACACCAACCTATTAATGCAATTCCTCTGGTCGGAGTTTTTACATTTTGCACTTTACTATAGGGGCAAGGATCAATTTTGGTTGGGTGTTTGCCAGAGTGTGAATCTGTTGCTTTTTAGATTTTTTTTGGATCATGCTATTCCTTTCTTTCCTGTATATTGAGTAAAAAATCATCCTTCTTTTGTTCGCGATCTTTTTCATTTGGTACAGGTGTCTATAAGAGCGAGGTGCTTCTATCCTTCGATTTCTTCATGGATGCTGCTTCTAGGTATTCAGAGTTTGAACCTCAATCTCCATTTAATTGTTTAGTTTATGTATTTTTCATTTATTAAATTATTTTTTGTTCCTCTGTTTCAACATATTGAGTTCGTGACTTATCCTTGGAACAATGATAAGCAACAAAAGATTGGCCCTTTGTCAAATTAGAAGCTAGAACAGGGTATGAAAAGCGTGATGAATGGCTTTAATTACAGTTCCCATTTCTACCCCTTTACTTATAAAATGCTATCATTTTTAAGCAGGTTCTTGAGGGAGTTGCAGCATGTCCACCACTTGATGACGAACAAGGGGATTTCTTCAACATGAGGGTAAGTCTTCCTTAGTCTTAGTTGTTGTTCACTTGACATGTTGCACGCACATGAGCGCTTGCTTCCTTAAATGAGATTTATATTGTTTCTTGCCTCAGATTCACATATCAGTATTCAATTTCCTCAAATTTTGTTTGGCCACTCCTTAGTCTGCTTTGAAGTACATATATAGATTAGAAAGCTTACCAGAAAACTTCATTCTATGGTTCTCATGATTAGCCTAATGTGTTGATGGGAAGTTCCCCAATAATATTATAGCAAATCTCAATAGTTTATTCATGAATTTTTTGGGTTTTGTTTGGCTATCCTTCCAAATCTTCTGATACTTTTTGATGGGTTCGATCCATTTAAACGTAGTTAACTCGACGAAGAGATGCATATGCAGAAACAAAGAGTTTAGGAAGATCTGCAGAATAACTAACAAGATAAAATAGTGTCATCGAGCTTTGCTAATTGGTAAACGAAACTCGAAGCGATCAGGTGCCGAAATTGAGAGGCCGAAAAAAGAGGATTCGAAGAATGCCTAGATCCACAGGTTCTTTTCGAGTTTCTCCTGCTATTCGTTGTTCAGGGTGTTCTGTATTTTATTGACAGTTTATTTTTGTTATTATTACTTTTCCGCTTAGATTTCGCATGATGACTCTTGGAGGTGGGTGGTTGACGCTTTTCTTTTGTCAATCCATTGATGGGCAGTGAAGAATGTAGCTCGACGGTGCTGGGGATAATAAAGTAGGTCAGGGAAGCCTCGAAACAGAGAGCCTCAGGTGAGCTTTCTTGCATTTTCTCCTTTGTTTCTGTGGAGCGCTCTGCTTTTAACTGTGAATTGTTCCCACAGATTCAATGCATCCTTCATCTTCAAAAGTCCCTTCAGTAAGTTACTCTCAATATGTTAGCACCATTTCATTTGAAGGTTCTCCCTCCGTTTCACTTGGATCTCATCAGTTTTTTTTTGTTATCGAAGATTCATTCGGTGGAGGAACTTCTGGGTTGGGATGCACCTTCTCAATCTTCCAGATTTGCTATGAGCCAAGTCAAGGGAGTGGCATGAACAAACGTGAGCTCTCGATTTTACCTTTTTGGTATTTTGGGTTCTATATCTCCATTGAACGGCATGATCGAGCTATTGAAGCTTCTTTGTAGGTTTTCTCTCTTGCTCTCTACTCCCAAGTTTTCCTTTGGGTTTTACGATCATGTCGTTTCCAGTAGGAAACTCGAATTCGGTGAGCGCCTATTAGCCTAATCTATGTGAGTATCATTTTCTACAATAGATTTGATGTACTTTGATTTTTTTCGTGTACTTTGATTTGTGTTCATGTTTCGATTTGTGACGTGTACTTTGATTTATCATTGGATGTTTTTGGAGAGAGCTACATTTTACCCATGTTGTATTTGTCTATCATTGCGTACAAGATTGGGATCTCTTGCCTTCTTTATGACCTTTTCATTTACTTTTTACTCAATTCGCTTTATAAATGAAGATATCAATGAACTTCTATGAAACTAGTTTTGTGCCCGCCCGATGGGCGACATGTTTTTATTATTTCTTGTATCAGACCTGATTCTCGCGCAGCAAGATATTTTGTGAGTGCCCTTCCTTTGGGGCTTGAGGCTCATCTCACGATCAACTTCAGCTTCCGCTTCACTAAACGTAGTTGACCCAATTGCATCAAGCAGCGCCCTACAGTCAACTCACCTCACATCGAGTCCTTCCTCTTCTCCAGGACTTGAACCTCCTACCTCGCCCTTAATTTTTTCAATATTGATAGGTTACTATTTTCTTTTTGTATATATTTTATTACGATTGTTTATTATTTTAAATTTGTCTGATAGGAGGACGATTACATTTAGTTTGACTGTGGCTTAGGATATAGTATCATGTAAAGCAATAAGAATCAATACTTTATCCTCATTTTGAAGAACATATTCACGATCATATGCTCTTTGGTTGTCCAACAATTTTCAACTTCGTATGTTGTACATATCGTTCCATTGATTTTGCTTACCCTGGATCTGTGCAACTCATTTGAAGAGTGGAAATACTTCGATTATTTGACATTACATCAGCCCAACACTAAAATGTATTTCAATGAGGTCCAAGAGCGAAAAAAATCACAAGTTTGGTAAATCAGCACCTAAACAATAAACATCGTTTTGATCAATGAAAAGGAAAGACAATTTCATATCAAGAGAATATATTCAAGGAGTATACCAATATATACATATATAATTGTGCATTACTTTTAATAATAATAATAATAATAATATATAAAACCGTTAGTTATAGAGACACCCCACCTCTACTTTAAGTGCATAACTCTAAAATTAAACACAAATGCATAAGCATTCTCACATTAATTTGAACGGATGATATTTTATTCGTTTGAACTTGGATTTCATATATGTTGCATAAAATGATAAAAAAATATACTCTAGGTAATGACATTCATTGTTATATATTTTGAAAAAAGAACGTATATACATATTTAAGTAATTTTTATGGTGTACGAATTATCGTGCATCATAGTGGTTGTCCTTTAATTTCTCGTATTTTTTGCTTAAAAATTAAATAAATATACTCTACAAAATGACATTACTGTGATATATTTTGGAAAAAAAGAACATACATGAAGGTGTATATATCATGGTGTTATGAAAATTTAAAAATATATATCATGGTGGTATACACGATTGGAAAATTTTAACCAAATATAAATAAATAGATAGTCTTTTGTAGATCACAGTCAATTCATTTTTCTATATATAATTGTTAAAATACGGCTTAAATTGAAGAAGATACAATCCAATTGATAAAAATAGGTTATTAAAAAATTATTTGAATTTCAACCATGGAAACAAAAGAAATATACAATTGTATATCATGAGCATATTCAATATGTACCAACATCTCCTAAAAAAATATGTACCAACAATATACTTTTGGGTATGCCTACTATGACATGCATGTCACCGTGACATGCACTTTTCGGTCGACCTATTCCTAAGGGCGGTCGACCGAATAGTCTAATTTGGGCAGCACGAGAAAGCCATGCGGTCGACCGCAACGACCACCTGGTCGACCGCATTTAGTTTAAGTTGGTATTTTTGGTCGACCAGAATAGAACCTCGGTCGGCCATTTCGTTGGCGTCAGAAACAACATGGTCGACCACCTAATATATAGGTCGACCACTTGATGGCAGTAATTAACAAAATGGTCGACCGGATAAGGAAAGAGGTCGACCAGATAGAAGATAAGTGTTCTATCAAAGTGTCCAATCATTTGACGTAAAATGGAGATCAAGTGTTGGTTTCTCGGTCGACCTAATCCGGTACGAGGTCGACCGAATACAAGAAAGTCAACCTATGCCCCGTGTCTTTTTTGCTTATGTATGTCGATTTGTGTGGTTAATTTAATCGTATAAATTATGTTTCAAACCATCATAATTAGTCAATTATAACAAGGACTCATCAATCCATAGTATAACAACTAAAAATAAAACACACATAAAATAGCATAATTGTTCACCACATAAAAATAAAACTAAAAACACCATCATAGCATAATTGTTCACACATAAAAATAAAACTAAAAAAATAACATAAAAATAAAACTAAACAAATAAAACTAAAAACTACTCATCTCCCCCCTCTCCCTCATTCACATTTTCTTCATTTTCTTCATTGGTGGTGGTAGCATGGTGGTCAGATGTGGTGGGATGCATGTATCTTCCGCTGAAAGATCGCCACTCATCTCGCATCTCATTCACGGTCAGCTGCATTGTGCTCATCTGGGCGTTCATTTGCCCCATGTAGTCGTACATGCCAGTCATCTGGGTGGACATCTGGCCCATGTACTCGTACATGCCATCCATGCGCTCCCACACACGCTGTAAGGTGATCGGTGGAGTTGAAGTCTGTGCCTCCCCCATTGGCTCGTCTCGAGCTCCTTGATCACCATCATCATCCTCATCATCATCATCATCATCATCACCACCACCAGCATGAGCAATGTTTGCTCTGACATACTCACCATTACGCAGCTCAAAGCCCATCTTTTTCAGAGATGAAACAGTATAGAACTCCTGCCTTGAGATCGATAACCCCACCTCTTCACTTAAATTCACATTAAAATGCTCAAATATCACAGTGAGAATCATCCCATAGGGAAGATTCCTGTTTGAACTCTCAGCAGCAGTAAGCATGTGGGTAAAGATCAAGTGTGGCAAGTTCACCTTCTCGTTTAACAGCAGGCTGGTGAGGAGCTCCATGTCGAAGTAGGTGACTGTCTCCCGATGTCCACCCTTTGGCAGAATGTTGTAGGAAAGCATGTGGTGAAGAACTCTAGCTTGAACTGTCAGGTGGTTACTCGATGGCCTATTGCGCCCCTGAGCATCTTCCTCTTCATCAAGACCACATACGGTCTGGATTTGCTTGGCTCTCGTGTAATGCGTTTCATTCCAAGCACCGTAAGAATTGATTCTCCTCCCCGCGTTTGGAGCCTCCAGTACTTGCGCCAACACATTCTTGCTGATCCGCATCGCCACCCCATTCACATAGGATTTGAATGCGTGAATGGATCCATTTGCATTGCGCTCGTAGGAGATGTTGTTGTAGAAGTATTGTACCATTTTTGGGTAGTATGGTACATTGAGTGATATCACCTTCAACCACTCCTGATCGACGAAGGGTCCCAGAAACCCGTAATTCTCGAAATGAGAATACGCATCCGCCGTCAATGGCCTTCCCGGAACCACCCTGCGGTTGTGCATGCTCTTCTCTTCGTAGTTATCACTTTGCTCCTTCGACTGGAACAAATTCGAATTGAACTCTTCCCATTCCGAACTTGAAGCAGCAGCTTTTTGTGTCTTTCTTTTCTTTTTGCCGCCAAACATCCTGCGATCAAACAAGCAAGAATACACGTTAGTCCAAATTTCGAAATGAACAATACGCGGTCGACCACTCTACAAAGCGGTCGACCACAACTAATTTAAAACGACAATGGGTCGACCTCAGAAGAAACACAGGTCGACCTCAGTTAGTTTAAAACGAGAACAGGTCGACCTCAGAAGAAGCATAGGTCGACCTCAGCTAATTTAAAACGAGAATGGGTCGATATAAACCCGTAACAATTCAAATACAAAATTGCCTTCATAGGTCGACCTCATAACTATCATAGGTCGACCTCGGCTAAATTAAAACGAGCATAAAATGGGCCAAATGATAGTACCACTTGAGTACAAAACAGATCCGGTCGACCTCATAATCTGAAGAGGTCGACCATTGGTAGTTTCGTACAATTTGAAATACAATGAGATATTAACTCGCACTTTTGCCTTCATAGGTCGACCTCAGAACTATCATAGGTCGACCTCGGCTAAATTAAAACGAGCATAAAATGGGCCAAATGATAGTACCATTTGAGATCAAAACAGATCCGGTCGACCTCACAATCTGAAGAGGTCGACCGATGGTAGTTTCGAACAATTTGAAATACAATGATACATTAACTCGCACTTTTGCCTTCATAGGTCGACCTCAGAACCATCATAGGTCGACCTCGGCTAAATTAAAACGAGGATAAAATAGGCCAATTGATAGTACCATTTGAGATCAAAACAGATCCGGTCGACCTCACAATCTGAAGAGGTCGACCGATGGTAGTTTCGAACAATTTGAAATACAATGATACATTAACTCGCACTTTTGCCTTCATAGGTCGACCTCAGAACCATCATAGGTCGACCTCGGCTAAATTAAAACGAGGATAAAATAGGCCAATTGATAGTACCATTTGAGATCAAAACAGATACGGTCGACCTCACAATCTGAAGAGGTCGACCGATGGTAGTTTCGAACAATTTGAAATACAATGATACATTAACTCGCACTTTTGCCTTCATAGGTCGACCTCAGAACCATCATAGGTCGACCTCGGCTAAATCAAAACGAGGATAAAATAGGCCAATTGATAGTACCATTTGAGATCAAAACAGATCCGGTCGACCTCACAATCTGAAGAGGTCGACCGATGGTAGTTTCGAACAATTTGAAATACAATGATACATTAACTCGCACTTTTGCCTTCATAGGTCGACCTCAGAACCATCATAGGTCGACCTCGGCTAAATTAAAACGGGCATAAAATGGCCCAAATGATGGTACCAATTGAGTGCAAAACATCACAGGTCGACCTAATATCTGAAGAGGTCGACCTCAGTCTATAAAACAATAGGACATGGCGATTGAAAACCAGATGCGGTCGACCACGAACATGGGAAGGTCGACCGCACGTGGCGTACAAAAGGGAAAATCCCTCTTTTTCAAGGTACAGATCTACAAAACACGGCCAGAAATAAAAGAAAGACATCACAGGTCGACCTCAAAATCATCATAGGTCGACCTCAATCCATAAAACAGAGGAAAAGCGGGATGAAAGCCAGATGCGGTCGACCACTAATATGAGAAGGTCGACCTCACCTGGCGTACAGAATGAAAAAACATTCTCTTTCAAGCTACAGATCTACAAAACACGGCCAGAAATAGTACAAAGACATCACAGGTCGACCTCAAAATCATCATAGGTCGACCTCAGTCCATAAAACAGAAAGGAAACTAGATTACAAGTCAGTAGCGGTCGACCACGATGATGAACAGGTCGACCGCTTCTGACGAACAGAAGCAAAAACCCCTCTTTTCCATCTTTAGATTTTTTGAAAACAAGAGGTAGAAGACAAGAATCAACCCACAAATCAAAGAAGAGTGAAAAGCATTACCTTGTTCTTCTTCTAAGTGATGAGGATGAAGGCTTTCAAGAAATTTTGGAAAATGGTGTTTTTGGAAATGGGAGAAGAAGATGAGGAAGGGAAAGGAGAGGAAGAATGAGTGGATGTGGGGGGGATAGGGTTCTGATTGTGGTGTAGAATGAGTGGGGGAGGGTTTCTTAAATAGAGGATGGAGGGAGGTTTGGGTGGGTGGTCTGGTCAGGTCAACCGGTTTGGTCGGCCGTATTAAATGCGCGGTCGACCTGGCGGTAGTGTTCGGTCGACCGCCTTTGGTCCGGTCAACCTTAACTTATATGAGGTCGACCGTTTATAACTATTTCAACCCACAATCAATTAACTCATATATTAGTAAGATAATTCGAAGATAATACAATGCAATCACAGTTATTAAAAAATAAAACAACTCCTAAAAAAAAATAGAAGAAATTTAAGATCCTTTTTTGGGACTTTGTTTCGGGCACTTGGGCCGAAAATGACCAAATTTCCCACATTTCGAACACTTTCTCAAACTTTTGCCCGATGCAGTTCGTGCTGACTTGAATGTCCCCTTGGTCTTCCCAATTTTTGGATCTTTCACACTTCGAAGGGGTGCTGGAGGGTTTGCCGGTGTGGTGTTGTCTTCTCTCTCCTTCGCGAACTCAATTGCCCATTGAGTAAGGTCGTCCAACGTCTTAGAGACATGATTAAAAGCAGATTCACTACCAGACGCGATGTCACATAAACGCTTACACTTTAGAGCCAATCCTCCATGTCTTATCAGTCGACCAACTCTCTCTCCCACATCACCTCCAACTCCAGGATGACGATTTAGTGTCTTCGCATTTTGGGTCCATCGAAGCTTGAACCAAGTCGAGGGTAGTGCGTTGTATCCCATATTTTTTATTACTGTAAGCATGTGTCTGCATGGAAACCCCTTAGATTCAAATAATGCACACTCGCATTTGAGATCTTGAGTGGACGTGGTAAATGTTAACCGCCTTATCCGATCTGGGTTCATGTAGTTCTTCAGTATGAATGTCTCTGTCCCATCTGATTCATTTCTTCTCTCCGCTAATACATAAGAAGCTTCCTTCTCTAGTTCAGTCTTGAAGATAGCAAATGTACGATGAGTGTAGATACTTTCAGCTTGCATTTCCCAAGTGCGCAGGGCATGCTTGCAGACCAACCTCGTGTGCCTAGAAGAATAATCATCCTGCGTCTCCGTGAAACGCATCCCCTCCAGTGCTTCATCAATGCCCTGAACAAAACGTTGCAAGCTGTATTGAGTTCCCACATACCCATTTATCCAATGGTTACATGACTCACATCGCGAGGTTGATTGGAGTCCACCGAAATAAATATCCTTCAAGTATGCCTCTGCCCACAGTGATTTGTCAGCGTACAAATCCTGCAACCACTTATTTGCAGACAAGCCATGCTGACTAATCAAAAGCTCCCAACGCCTCTCAAACTCCTCAATCGATATTCGTGCTTTCGCCAAGTAAGTGAATGCGCTAACGAACTCCTTATTATGAACGGCTGTTGTCGCATTTGTCTCAATATGCCAAATACAAAGACGGTGAGGCACTCCAACCAGAACAGTAGCAATGGCACCACGCATAGACTTGTCTCCGTCTGTGATCACTGAAGTGGGCATCTTAGAGTTCATACACTCCAGAAAAGTATTCAACAACCAAACATAGTTGGGGATTGTCTCGTTATCCAACTGGCCAAAACCATATATGATGTTACGGTGGTGGTGATTTACACCAACCATCATAACAAATGGTCGATTGTACCTGTTGCGCTTGTAGCATGCATCGAACGCCAAGACATCCCCAAAAAAATGGTAATCTGCTCTAGATGTGGAGTCCGACCAGAAGAGATTGCCTAATTCACCTTCATCGTTGGTTGTGTACTTGAAGAAGCTGCCCGCATCAGAGGTATGTTTACTTTGCAAGTAACCCAATGTTCGGTTAACATCTCCTATTAGATCGTCGTCAACTGTTCGGGATTGCTGAACAGCATTGTCCAAATCCTTTGGAGTGTACCCCAGATTCTCATATCCTCCAACTTTATTCTTCATGAACTGAACAATGTTGCGTTGTTTTATTCCTGACTGTCGCATCCCTATCGCCAGAGCCTTGTCTCCTTCACTCACATTTCGATGAGACCGAAGGAATTGAGTTTCTTCTTTATTGCAGCAACGATGTGAGTGCTTCCTCTCAAACTTAGAAACAACCCACATTTTCTTATTCCGATCAAATCGTACAGTATACGATGCCTTGCAAGAATGTCTTGTCATCTTACGATGTTGCCGAATCCGACCTTCTTTATCTATATGCATCTTATCTCTAGTCCCCTCTCTCGAACATACCATTGTCCTCCCAATTGCTACTCCTCGACGACTCCTCCGAAGATCTCTACGTCGAACGCTAAATCCTTTCGCTTTAGCATAGGAATCGTAAAATTTCTCTGCATCTTCTAATGTTTCGAACTCCATGGAAGGAATTTGTTGTTCATATTCAGTAGCTTCTTCATCATCCATAAATTCTTCTTCTGCACCCTGGGTTTCATAATCATCTCCAAACACTTCATCATCGGTATTATCTGTATCATCTGAATTATCCATAGCTCCTTCTCGAGCATCATTAGGTTCCTCATCGAAGTTAACCTCATCATCATCTCTATCGTCTGTATCATCTCTGTTATCCATCCTGCAACGATCGGAATACGAACTTAATGTCAAAACATACACAATTAGCTCTCGTCAGGTCGACCTCAATGAACAGGACGGTCGACCTTATTACTAAATAACAAACATGCAACGATCGGAATACGAACTTAATGTCAAAACATACACAATTAGCTCTCGTCAGGTCGACCTCAATGAACAGGACGGTCGACCTTATTACTAAATAACGAACATAAGGTCGACCTAATTTACTGAAAGGTCGACCTAATCATATAACTACGAAAGAACGGTCGACCGGAAGTTGTGTGTGGTCGACCGGATGGTGGGAAAAATTTAGCCACATAGAACCATTAACAAGTATATACGAGGCATACCTTAGCAACGAGGTCGACCACTTATTGTTACGGTCTACCGGAATAAAAATAAACCGCCACCAACACCCGATCACAATAAGAGCGATGAGATTATAACTTCACTCCAACAAATTGTAAGATTTCGTGGTACGATTAATGTCTGAAGACTCCCATCTATTTATAGATAATTTGGACGAATTCCTTATCCAATTGGTTCAAGATATATAAAATCATAATTCGACAAGGACAAGTACACCAAATCCTAATTGTACAAGGACAGGAATCATCATGGTCGACCTCTTTGCACAAATGGTCGACCGTCTTGGGTAAATGTGAAACAGGTCGACCTCTTTACACAAATGGTCGACCGTTGTTTGTAAATGTGAAACAGGTCGACCTCTTTACAGAAATGGTCGACCAATGCTTATAAATGTGAGCACAGGTCGACCTCTTGACAAGAGAGGTCGACCGTACTTTTCTTAAGGCCAAACAGACGAGTATCCATACTTATTTTACATGGTTTTTGACTTTCCTACGGTATCATAGGTCGACCTTAAGCTTCACGAGGTCGACCTGTGCTCTGCCTTTGGGTATGCCCGCTTTGAGTATGTGGTCGACCACTTGTTCTAGACGATTGAAATCGTACATTCAGTCACATACATAATTGTATAACAAATCTAATAAACGATAAACATTCAAAATCCATAATGAAACGATCTCGCAAATACAAAATAAATGTATGGTCCAAATAATGCAACATTGTAACTTAACGACTTCATTTCTTTGCTTTTTTCTTGGAACTCTGTCTCTCTTTGCCTCGTTCCATGCATTCATCTACTACATGCTTGAAAAGATTTTCTCGTGCACGGTTTTCAAAATGTGTAGCCAGATACCATAGAATCTCCTTTCGCGCCGGTAATTTGTGTTCTTCTCCTATCTGCATTATGCCATGTAAGATTTCGTTACAACTAAAAAAGTGTAAATTATACTAGTTATTTGTTTGACGATATACTCACCACTCTATCAAGATCCTTGGATCCATAGCGCATCCACTGCATGACGTGCACACCACACTCAGTACTATTCCTTTGTCGTTGAACTGGTAGCTCATCAAAATTGAAATTTCCAAAATTTGGTACTACTACATTGCTCGTGCGCTCTGGTTTCAAAATATCATCCAAAGTGGACAACTACACACAAATAACGAATATTTTAAACTTCTAGCATACTACGTAACGCTTAGTAGTCAGAAAATTATAGGAAACACTTACCAATTTCTTGCATAGTTCTGATTTACGCCTACGATTCGCCTCACTAGTTGAAGGTAGACTGTCAAGCAAAAATGCAGTTTTTTGCTGGACATTGACGAGATACAGAAACCAATGACGTGCTTCATCTTCAAGAACTGGCATAAATATCTAGCAACGAAACACTCACTATATGTTATAAACAGCGAATACAAACAAATGCACTTTCGAAATTTAATGATATAGGGACATTGACTAGACTAACCTTCTGGCATGCACTGACATTCGGCATAAAGTCCACGCCATCATTCATCAACTTGTTACGAATTTGTCTGGTCTTCATGTTAGCGCGTACCATTTTCTGCACCATGTTTTAGTTGAGATGAATTGACATGGTACAGTATAAATAACTAGGTTATGACAAATAATTTGACATTACGGCTCTTACCGAAAACATATTTGGAAAATACCACACATTTGGCTCTTTCACATCATGTTTTTCAGACATTGTTAGTGCCCTTGCACACAAATCCACTACCTACCATCCAACAATAAAACACAAAATCATCGTAAATCGTAACATAAATAGTGCACAATTCATACGAAAGTCGTAGTAGTATAGTACTTACTGATGAGCAAACCCAGCTTTTCTCGCTAATGACCGAACTCAAATAATGTCGTTGCAGGTTTTCAGAAAAAAAGTCCACAATCATCAAACTGCAAAAAACAAGATAACAGAAATGTCAATTGTTTTTTTGCAACGTACAGGTCGACCTGTACACAGTCAAGGTCGACCTTATTGGACACACGGTCGACCGTATTGGACAACCGGTCGACCACACGTACTAGAAAAACGTCTTACTTGTCCCAATTCTTGTCCCCAACCTTCTCTTTAGTAACAACATAATACAAGTCTTCAACTGGATTTTGAAGATTTTTGGTGAATCCTTCTAGACCCTCCACTTTCATGACCTACAAATCATAGTTAAAATTAAAGTAACATATGAACACAAACACACATTATAGATGGAAATGTAACGTAAACTTACCCCGTGCTTTTCGAAAGGACTCTTAGATTCATCTTCATCGCTATCATAACTAAATAATCCCTTTCTTACAAATTGATCCTTCTGTGGAGTGGTGTAGGAGTCACTTTCATATCGCGGTCTCTTGTAATTAGGAGAGGAACCCTTGCGGCCATTCTTTGTTTCACTCTGTCAAACATATAAACAAAACAGATTAGCACTAATGATAGTAATACTAATATCTTCAATCACATATGAATATACTTGGATACCTTTAAAATGTGCTCTTTCAATAAATCGTCTATGCTCTGGTAGCAATTTTCAGAGTCATCATGGTCTTCCTCCTCTTTACCAAAGTCAAATTTCTTTCCTTTACCATTTCTTCCGCCATTCTCCATTCGTTCTGCACTTATATCTTTGATAGCACCTTCTAGCCTCTCAAACCCGTCATGCATCATCCCAGTCATATCTGTCAGTCGAACTGACAAATGCTCGACTTGTGTTTGACACACCACCAGCTTCTCTTGTGTGGCTTTCAACAATTTCATGATTTCACCCAAATCTTGATGCAGTTTCTCATCATGCGTCATCGTCTAAACAATTTAAAGAAAAATTAAAATCATAATTCAAGTACAAATTTCTATAATTGACCAAAAAACAAAGACGTGGTCGACCTGACAAAGTATTAGGTCGACCTGTAAGACAAATAGTGACTACCACAACTCGTCCGGTCGACCTCGGTTATTCCTAGGTCGACCTATCCAGCATGAAAATAACAATTACAAACATATAGTAAGTTCAAAATTAAACCGAAAAAATGACAGGTCGACCAGATATCTGGCGCGGTCGACCTTTTCAAGCACAACATAGTGATACAAACAAAGCCAAAGTCGACATTCAGGTTGAATAACCAAAAAAAACATATACGGTCGACCTTGAAACTCATTAGGTCGACCGATTGGGTTACCTCGCAAGTACAGAAGTCCAAGTGTTGTGGCCTAAATTCAAATACGAAGAATTGTCTCGTCAGGTCGACCTGGTGGACGTCGCGGTCGACCGAATTGGATTCTGCACCCAACAATATATCAAGTTAGCCGGTGGAAATCACGCATTAAAAAAGAAGACGGTGAATGCTACTTTAGGTCGACCTCACCTTAGACCTGGTCGACCACTTCCAACACGTACAACAGCAACCGCGAACGATCTTCTTCACAAAGGCTCTAAGTCGGAAAAAAACCTAATTCAGACTTGGTGGCGTTTAAGGGGACTCATATTCGTATTTATAGAGATTTGGACGTGAATGGGTCGACCCAATTCGTTTCCTTGTCCAATTGTGGAACCTTTCTGGTGTTGGAATCCATATCCAATACGGATACGGTCTGAAGGCGGTCGACCTCTTCCCAATGCGGTCGACCTGTTAGGTGCACAAGGGTCGGCCTATGAGATATTTGGGTCGACCTGTTGCTCTGTTAGACCACCAAAACGGTCGACCGCATTTTGTTAGAGGTCGACCGCCTTCAGGAACCCAACATACGTGAATTAGCCCATTCGGTCGACCGCAAGTTGTATTCGGTCGACCGAAAAGTCCATGTCACGGTGACATGCATGTCACCGTAGCAAAATCCTATACTTTTTTCGTTGCAATGGACAATAACTTTTTTATTTTATTTTTGGCAATCATTATTTTTATCTTTCTATGTATACGTTTAGCTTAGCATTTAATTTAGCAAGTGAATAGTTGCAACCTGCTATATTGATTGAAAATTAGTTTTTGAAATTGTCTAGACTATAATCCATGATATATAACATTTCCACGTTCTGGTAGCTTCAATTACCTTTCAGGTACCATAATATTGGTACAACGATCCTCTTTTATGGGAAAGAAATGGCAAAAATGCATGGTTGTCACGCCCGTGGAATGACCGTCGGATGAACCTAGTTCAATCGATGTCGGCCATGAAATCGGTCTGAATACCACCAGTATAATATGTATAATCGATTTTCGACCTATAAATACAATTACACCACTATAGTGAACTTAATAGGAAAAAAAATAATTTGTGATTAATTTCATGAATTTAAAAGTTAAATGTTGATATTATTTGTTGAATTTAGGTATAAAAGTTTGCGTCTTGACGTTAAATTTTGTATATTATATTTATTATTTTCTTTGGAATGTTGTATTTTATCTAAATATGGATATAGAATATAAGTAAATTATCTTCAAATATTTTTTATATTTGCTTAAATTCATTTGATGTTAATGGTTTTTCGAATTTGTACATATTCTATTAAACCGGCATGAACGGGTGCAAACCGATTGTACCATTGGTCGAACCACTTATTAAAATGACACAACAATATAAATCGATTTGACAAATTTGACAAAATGTTAAATGCTGGAGCATTTCCTACAATAATTGCCAATAAATGGGGATGTTTCTGCTGCGCAAAGGAAGGCAAAATGAAACCAAGATATCCAATTTATAAGGAAAATAAATTAAGGATGACGGGGAGGGCTGAGAGCACTTGAAGTGCTGATGTGGCACTATTTTACTTTTGAATAACTATAATATTAAGTAAGGATGGTTTCCCGCTTTTGGCTTTTAGTTCCCCAACACAACCGTTGTGTGCATGCTACTCAAATTCGGCTAATGATTATCTGCCAATCCGATTGTTATTCCTGTTATTTGGCGAGCTAAATATTGGTATTTCGATTGGCCTCTAAGAACTGTTTGATTGGAACTTCTTCATTGAAGATTGAGCGGTGTCGTTACAAGCATGTTAATTAGTTAAGAAACTATAGACATGTAAACTTTTTGTATCATTTCATGTTAAGTTATTACTTGGTGAAGCTTCAACTCTCTTATGCTTAATGTTGTTGCAAGGTAGGAGAATTAAATGAGCTGAAGTTCAAGAGTTGATTGTAGAGACTCAATCAAATGTGTTTATGTACAACTAAATCCTTTTATATTTCTCTCGGATGTATAATCATACATGCAAGATCAATGAAATATGATCTGTATTTTCACTATCCATGTACATGAACTTTCAAATGCTCTATGCAAGATCAACAATAATTCAGAAATGGAACAGACTCCGCAGCGAAGTGCGGGTTGAATACTAGTTTTTTATTAACGTTGTTGCTGGTAGAGGAGTGCAACCGTCTAGTGGAAATGGTATCATGACAGTCTCGTTTGAATGTAAAGGAAATTAGAGTATCGAATTGAAAGAATATTTGATCCGATTTAGTTTGATTCAAATTAGGGACTTGTCACGGTTTTTTTTATTTTTTTATTTTTTGATAACCGGAAATGATTCTGCATTATATTTGATCTTGCTCGATTATCTTCAATTGTTGAGCGCATGGGTCCAAAACTCCAAATCAATTTTGTGCGGAACCAAACATTGTTGGACCGTTAGTGAGGGGCGGCATAGTTAGTAAATTATGTTAGGGGAAAGTTACTTATAAAATACATATGAGTATTTTATTTTGTCTTTAAATTAATGATACATTTTATTAAACGTTAAATTAATAAAATATAGTTATATTCAAAATAAATAAATGTATAAATAATTTTCAAATAATGTATTTAATTCATTAAGCATATTATACAATTTTTTGTATGTGTTTAGTTCGAGAGCCATCAAATGACAGAGAAAATAAAATGACTTGGCATTAATACGAATATTAAAATTTTAACTGCATCAATACGTACACTATTAATTAATAATTATTAAATGGAGTATTCAAGATGGGAGGAGAAAGCCGCTACAAGTTTCATTATTGTGTTTAAAAAAAAGTTTCATTATTGGTGGATTGGGCCTGGAGTTGAATAAATCGAGCCTGATGAATGTGGATCACGGGTTTTTGCTTGTATCTTAGATCTCGCTAACATTATTTGCCCCTCCGTTATGAATAGGGATGACAATGGGTGGGGTCGGAGGCGGATAGTGCATATATGTTACTCTACCCAAAGTAGTTCGGATTTTACTCATACCCAATGTGAAACGGGTAAAAAATCAAGACCATGCCCATACCCGTTCGGGTTTCGGGTATCCACGGTTATCCATGGGTAATAATTTCTCTTCATAACTCTAATCAATATGTTAACATTCACGCATATTCTCATATTAATTAAGAGGAAAAATACGACAATAATCCACTAGAATTAAGAAAATTATGAAGTCATGAGAATCTTGTTGAATCCTTGTCGTACTTTCGCACAAAGATCAGTGGTAACCTTTGTAAGTGATGGATGCATGTTTGCCTGTTTGCCTTGTGCAAAGAATCCAGTTTTGAAACTTCTCCATGGGAATCAAAAGGGGTCCTATTAAGGGAACATATCCAAGCTATTGGTTGCCGTATGCCTTTCATAAGAATTTTGGTTGTGGATCATAAAGTCCTCGAATGAATCTTTGACTGACATGGGTTGTCTTTTCTGAAAATTTTGGTTTTGTCAATTCTATTGGTTTAAAAAGCAAAAGGTTTTACAAGAAAATTTTGGTCCTAACTGCGGCCTCATGTAAGAATAGTTGTCATGCAAGCTCTGTTAGGTTCGCTTTTGCATGTTTAAAAGTTCTGCTTCTGGAAATTATATAAGCCAAACATGCGAGTTCTTAAAAGTGAGTTTGCTTACCCTTCTACAGCCTTGTGTCAGTGGTGTAAATCCTCGAAGAGAAAACTGGTTGTTTGTTCTTAGAATATAGCTCATGTTGGTAACATCCAAGTGAAAATAAAGAAGTCCAAGTAGGAACTGTGGCTAGTTATTCCGTCCTGTTGTATTAACCTAGAGTAGAACAAATATTTGGCTTGGTTAGTTGGTTGACTTCTATCCAGTGGCACTGCTTTTGGTTGCCAAACTTTGCTCCTCATAGCTTTCCAATTGAGCGAAATTCCATTAAGCAAGCACTTGAAAGATAATTTCTAGAAGAGAAGCATGTCAAGTGGTTGCACTCTTCTAGTCTACTAACCATTTGAGTTGAAATTATCTTCCTGAGCATAGTGTGGCTCTGTTTCTCACTTTCTGTTTGCTGTTATCCATTAAGCCAAGTTGAAAGTCCCAGTTTCCCTCTAATTGATAAAGGGAGATCTTTTGTTGTTGCAGCCCACATAGTTGGGATTACTTTGAAGAGTGCTTATGACTCATTTGTAAGTTGTGCTTTTGCATCTCAGTGCTTAATTAAGCTAGTATAATCCTGCTAGATTTGACATGGGTAATAGACGGGAATTACAGCATATTGCAAACATATACTACAAATATTGTGAGCTTGTATAAATGTTGGTCCCTATGCTGGACATTCCATTTGTTAATGTCCTAGACTAGAAGGATAATATGCCTAGTCATGGTTGACCTTCTGCCTCAAGTAATGATTGGTTGTGGCTATTTTCTGCATGTGAAAATTACAAATGGTTGCTTATTATGCTTGCGTAAGGATTGGTATGTGATTCCCGAAGTGGAAACTATGAGGTCATAAAAGTTGTTTATGCTTACTCATGGTTGCCTTTTGCCTCGAGTAAAGATTGATTGTGGCCAATGCAGTCAAAATCGCGCTTTAAAGCGTAAAATCGTACGTTTCTACCTATCTAGACCTCAAGAGCGATTCAGTTTATACTTTAAATCGCTTTGTACATAAAAACGTAGAAAAACGTTGGTAAAATCGATAAAAACGTAAAAACATGGTAAAAACGCATTTCCTTTGCGTTTTTATGCGATTCCATGCACGGGTTAGAATTTCCCAATAAATCACTAAACGGTATCGTTTTATGAAATTGAGGGGGTGAAAAACTGGTTCGTCGCTGCCTGTACCTCTACCTCGCCCTCCTTCCATCTTCTCCGGCCAACCTGGATTGCACGTCTCGTCATCTCCAACGACACCTCCGGCGAAACTCTTCCTCCAACATGTATCCATTCAATCCCTCAATCGCTTGCACCCAATCTCTCCTCCGCCATCTCGTTCGCTCTGCGCTGGGTGAATCTAAACAAGGACGAAGGGGTGTACTACAATGCCATCAGATCAGAATATCCTTCTCCTCCATTGATGGCGGCAACAAGAGCAGCATGTTGGTCAATTTATCGATCCCCATTCTACTAGGACCACCAGAATAAGGCCACCAAGAGCGGGCCCCTTGACGGCACCATCACGGGGGCAGCGACTCTCCGGGGGGCAATGAGTCATCAACAGCGCGTTCCTTCTAGGTGGATATTGCGACCTGGATGAGGCAAAAGATTGCGGTGGGAGATGATTTCTAGGTGAACGACCAGGGGACTAAAGTAAACTCCAACTCTCCAAGGATATCAGGCTCTAACGACGCCGTTCTGTTGGAGATTGGTGTTCTTGTTTTCTCCGTTTGGGCTTTTGGCTTTTTAAGTCTTGGATTTTCTTTTATATTATAATTTACAACTACATTAGAATATACATAACTTAGTTTGTGTGAGAATTAGATTGTACACATGAATAGCAGTTAGTTATACTTTTAGGTAAATTTTGTACGCTCATATTTGATATATCATATAGTACATGTCATATTTAACATAATTTTTATTATTTTATAGAATGCATTAAAAACTTACGTTTTTACGCTTTGATTCTACGGTTTACGATTTTATCCATCCACCGCTTCTAGGTAGAACCGCGCTTTTGACTGCATTGATTGTGGCAATTCTCAAAGTGAAAATTAAGAGGTACTAGAGGGGAATCTTGCTTAGTCATGATTGATTCTTGCCTTAAGTAAAGAATGATGGAGGTAATTCTAGAGTAAAATTTATGGAAGTCCCAAGATCTTGATAACTCCTTGTTGACCTTTTGCACAAAAGATCTTCTGTACCTTTTGCGGTGTCTTAAAAAGTAACATTGGTTGATCCTGGTTGTCCATCTACCTTGTGCAAAGAATCCAGTTTGACCTATTCTCTGTGTTAATTGGAAGGTGACAGCCAAGCTATTGGTTATCTTTTTTGCCCTAAATAAGGTTTTTGGTTGTGGATATTTTCTGAAAGAAAATTAAAAGGTCGCTGAACTAATCGTGATATCTATGACTGCTTATCTACTCTTATAGTTTGGGAAATTCCTTGGGTTTAAAAGCACAAGGTTCTAGAAATGAACGTTGGCCCCAGATGATGCCTCTCTTAAGCATAGTAGCTAAGCCAATTCACTCAGTTGCCCTTTTGATTCTTTAAAAGTTGTGGTTCTGGCTATAGATTCTGTGAATCTGAACTTATGAGTTTCGGGAAGTGTGTTTTGCTTGGTCCATATTTCCCTTATGCTATCGCAACTCAAGATTCTGTTGGTGGAAACTTTCAAAGTGAAAGTTGGTTGTTCTTGGAATATATATCATGTCGATAACTTCCAAACGAAAATAAAAAAGTCATAGGCAAAGCTATGGTTAGTTCTTGTTGTACTGTTGTATTCTCGGTTGTTTTTCCTGGTTAATTAGTTGATTGCTATCTTGGTAGCACTTGCATTTATACTCATATTTAGAATCTTTCTGTGGTGTGCTCTTTTTACTATTCTTTTGTACTTTCTTCTCTTTAGAGTCCCTACTCTGAACAATTCGCTATTAAGGTCTTAGATGTAGTTATCCTTACACATGCTTGTCTTCCTTCATTGAGTAAAGATTGGTTGTGAGTTTGTGACTATACCGTGGTGAAAATGAAGTGCCTATAAGAGAATTATACTTAGTCATGGTTGTCTTTTCTACCATGGAGGAGTTTACTTCTTTTTTTTATGACCTGCATTATACTATTGGTTCTGATAATGGTTGGATTCTAGACCGTATAAAGTAGCTTGTTGGATAGAGATTTTATATTGATGTCTTGTGGGATTCTGCTCACTTGTCTTTTGCATTGGAGTATACATGAAAACTTTCTTTCATGTTAAACAACGTATAAAATAATCATAGCTTCATTTTTGTCGGTTTAGTTGGTGATCATCATAAGATTGCGGTTATCTTGATTCAATTGGATATTTGAAAATGAACTTATTATGGTATGAATTTGTTGCCAAGTCTGAAACTATACTACATAGGGGCTTACTTTGTTACTTGCATGGGTATATTGGTTGGGGAAATCGGGGGCATTGAGTTGGTATAGTTTCAATTTGATATGATTAATACACTGCTTCCGAGTCCTCTTGGATATCTAGGAATTGCATAGATCTTATCTGATAGATCGGGTGTAAGTATGCTATGTTTACTGTAATCACATGCAAGGGAAAGTTGCAGATGTTGAGCCTCTAAACTCTTATAATGGTACTTGTGAAAGCAAAAGGTTTTGTTTGAATCTTATATGGTCACACTAGCATGTTCTGTTTTTGCCTCTATATCATTGGATCCTTGCTTCCATTAGTTGACCTTTCCATGGATATGTGGGTTTGCTGAAGTTCAGAGTGTCGTGGGATATATTTAACTGACTAATTTGTGGTAGTTCTTATGGGGAATTTATTACTGAAACAAAAGGAGAGTGTATGTCATCAGCTGGTTACTTCTTAGCTTTGCAATGCTTTTCAATGTGAGAGGTAGAAACAATTCAGATGAAAAATCATCATATGTCTAAACAATCTTAGAGAGTTCGAAGCAGGATTGTATCCAGATTTCGGTGGCAATTTGGTGCCAATTCCATATATCTAAAGCTTATTATGGTTGGTGATGTGATATACGGGAAAAGAGGAAAGCTAAGGCAAAAGGTTCTGTATTTCGTAATTCATTGCGTTCATATAAGCTTTTGGTTCCTCTACTCTACTTCCATATGTTGGTTCGTATTCCCCTTGCCAAAATAGAATATCACAGTGTGTCTGTAAGTTGATCTTCTCTTGGATGAAGTTGTACAGGTTGGGATTATATTTGACCATTTACGGATGTATGTTTGTCTATTCGGTTGGTTGTTACATGGTAGGTTCTCTTATTCACAATGAGTTGAAAAATGAACACGATAGTTTATTGTATATAGACTATAGACCTTGGAAGGAGAAAGTTCGTAGCTGGCATGCAGAGTCTGTGACAATATATATGGTCATCATCATATGTGAAAAGTGAAGAGGCATGTTCTTTGTAGTTTGTTTTATGGTTAATATGGATCTGAAGAGAAGTTCCTTTACTATTTAGAAAAGGAATGATTAAGTCAGTCTCGAGCTTGTGGAAATTTTTGTTGCACGAATGGTGGGGCTGGTAAAGTTAGTGGTCCAAATTCCAAAACTCTTGTGGTGTTGGTTTGCCTGGTTGCCCTTAGGGATGTCAAAAATATCTATAATCGTGGATATCTGCTCGAATCCGATCTAATCGGGTAGGGTAAAATTCAAACCCGAATGACTTTTAGTGGGTACGGGTTCGGGCACTACAAAAAAACACCCATTTAGTGTCGGTTATTTTATATGTTTTGTGTCGGTTATAACTGACATGAATATTTTTTGTGTCGGTTCACTTAACCGACACAAAAGCTGCAGACACTAATCAAATTTGAGTCGGTTTTGGGCAAACGCTGGAGTAACCGACATGAATGCTATTTGTGTCGGTTAATAACCGACACAACTTGTATATCGGAAAACACCATTTCTTAATTAAATTTCAGGATTAGAGTCGGTTGAACCGACACAAAATAACCGACTCTAATTATACAAAAAAAAAAAATCCAGGCCGCCGTGTTCACCGGCAGACCTAGAGCCGCCACAGCCAGATTCATCATCGCCTCGTTGCCCATACCCGTCGCCGACTGATTTCCCTCCATCGCCTCAACATCCTACACCGCCCTCTCCAGATCGAGTGTTTTCTGCCCCGAATCGTGACCCTTCTCCCCTATAGCTGATACCTGATTGTGACCCAGGAAAAATCAGAACCCATATCCAAATCGAGAACACGAGAAGGTAAATCCAGATCAAGCAAACCCTAGATCGTGATGCTGGAAAGAAAACCTAGATAGCCCACACCCAAACCGCGAGATCCCTAGCGACGACATTCACAGTGGAGGAAGCATGAGAAAAGCTCGGTGTCGGCATTTGGGTTTGTGGCCCATGGGTTCTTGTCCATCTCGTGCTCGATGACCAGCTGGTGCGAATAGAGAACTTCTCGATTTCATCTACGGCGGCGCTGGTGACAATGTCGGTGGTGGAGGCGACATTGAACTGCAGGATTTGAGGTAAGGCGACGGGGAGGCGACGACAGAGAAGGTGTTGGTGGCGGCATCGAGGTGAAGTTGGGATCGGCGTCGTCGTGGTCCAATTGGATGGACATGGTTTTTCAAGATGGAGAGGTTTGATACGAGATTCAGGGAGGAGATTGGGAGTGATGGTGATGGAGGAATAAAGAGAGGGAGGCAACTGGTGTCTCAGCTAACTGAATGTAGATGGAAGATTGGAAGAAGAAGGAGAAGGGAAATGGAAGAAGGAATCGGGAAGGAAGAAGCATAGGGAGGAGACAGTTGGTTTCAATTGAAAGAGATGATGGCGACAGGTTTGGGGAAGAAATAGTGAGGTGGAGTGGTGGTGGGTAAACGAAAAAAGGAGGGAAATTTTTTATTTCCCCAAATGAAATTTTGGACCTAAATCAAATTTGTCCGCCCAAATGAAATTTTGAAGAAACCAAAATCTGTCCGCCACAAATTCAATATGAAAACAAATCAAAATTGTGTCGGTTATCCTTTAAACCGACTCAAATCACCAAACATTGTGTCGGATAAATAACCGACGCAAATATAGAATTTAGTGTCGGTTAAGTGAACATACACAACACAACCGACACTAAATCATGTTTTTCTTGTAGTGGGGTAATGGGTGGGCATGGGTTTCTCATTATCCAACCCGAACTCGTCCGATTATACACATTCATATATATTTTGTCTAGAAATAATCATTATTTTTCTCTAACATATTTAATATTTAGCATATAAAAATAGTATTTTCATGAAATAGTATTGTTTTAATTAATTTTCTTCATTCTAGTGAATTGTTGTTGTATTTTTCCTCTTACGTAATGTGAGAATACGCGGGAATGTTAACATATTGCTTGGAGTTATGAGAAAAATTATTACCTATAGATAACCGTGGATACCCGAAACCCGAACGGGTATGGACATGGTTTTGATTTCCTACCCGTTTCTTATGTGAGTATGAGTATAGCTAAAACTCAAACTAATTTAGATAAGGTAACGGATATGCACTATCCGCACTCGACCCGACCAATTGCCATCCCTAGTTGCCCTTCTGTTATTTATGAACATCTTGGTTTGTTGCATTTGAGACAAGTAATGGCAATGGGAGCCTGGGAGGGGTCCGGATAGTATAACAACACCTTAAGTGTTGTTATACTAACAACAGGATTCATTAAGGGTATAAGGGTAAATATACTCATATATCTAATAAAATAAAAATTAAATTAAGATATCCCAATTTCTATCACTCTCGATCTTCTCCTCACGCCCGCGCGTTCTTGATTCCTCCTCCCCCACAACGGAGGGCTGCTCCGGCTGCGGTGGACTGGATGCTTCGGCTGCGACGACGAGGAGTCTGCAACCAATCTCAGTTGGCTGGACTGGAAGGGAAAGCGGCGGCCGATGCTCAAGCCTACATGATGGACCGGTTCGGGGATATAGACTTCGCCCTCGACAACCACTTCTCCTCCTTTATTAACTCCTCCTCACCACCACCACCACAACGGCGGCGCCGGCCAGGTCTCCACCCAGCTGCCTACCGCCGACACCGGCTGATATCATCAAGTCACATCACTCTCGTCAAGCACCACCACGGCGGCCCCACACCACCATCCGAGCTCCGATGTATAAGCTCCGATGCCGCCGGATCGCTGTTGAATCTCCTGCAAGACAGGACAACGAAGCTCGCGAACCCTAATAACCAGCTGCAAAACAATCAAAGTGAGATCAGCTCCAAGCCTAGCAGCATCGAGGATCAGTTTGGTTTCTTGTGGGATGTTGATATGAACTTGGAGGAGACTTGCAGCTTGGGAGATGGTGGTGGTGTGGTTTCCGATTTGGACCATGACTTGAGATTTGAGAATGATAACAACATGCTTTTCCTATGAGCATTGTGATTTGATTGGCTGGAAGGAAACCCATTGATATAATTGTTGGTGAATGAGGATGATAATAATGCATGCAATAGATCGGCACCTGCAACTACGGCGAGCGCTGGCGCAACCTCCGCCGCCTCACCACCACTGAGCACTCGTTAGTTTGGATCTTTACAGTAACCGCTTTACTGGCCAAATCCCATCTTCTCTGGCCAATTTGCACTCTTTGAGATTCTTGTTAAGTTTCATTCGTCCCCTTTGCCTTGCCTCCCAAATTCTAATTGATTTACTACATGTGGATTATAAAGAGCAAAAACTTTTGTTGGGTTGCAGGAGATTGAACAAGCTACAGGGCAAGCTACCGGTTGGTCTTTGTATTGAACGATTTGCATAATCTTTTCGAGTGATCTAAGATTATTTATTACCCATTTGATGATTAGTGACGATTCAGGAAGCTAAATTATTTCCAGAAATTCGCTAAAACATATCAGAAACCCCACAAAGCAAACCATCAATATTTTGCAAAGCACACCAAAAACCCCTTAATGCAAACCACAAACACGGTAATGCAAACCAAAAACGTCATAATGCATACCACAAATATATTAAAACAAACCAGAAACCTCGCAAAGCAAACCACAAAAGTTTCGAAAGCACACCAGAAACTTCTTAATGCAAACCAGAAACCTCCGAATGCATACCACAAATCTCATAAAACAAACCAGAAACCTCACAATGCAAACCACAACATTTGCGAAAGCACACCAGAAACCTCATAATGCAAACCACAAATACAGTAAACCAAACCACAAAAAAGCAAACCATAAACGTCCTAATGCAGACCACAAATATATTAAAACAAACCAAAAACCTCACAATGCAAACCACAAAGTTTTTGAAAGCAAACCAGAAACTTCTCAATGCAAACCACAAACACGATAAAGCAAACCAGAAACTTCTTAATACAAACCACAAACACGATAAAGCAAACCACAAAAGGCATACAAAAATATGAGAAACCAAACCATATATCTCACAATGCAGACCATAACAACCTGTGGTCGTTGGCCGTTGACCGGTCAATGAAGACTATTGACCGGTCAACGAAGTTCGTTGACCGAACTCCGATGACCGTCAGTCAGCAGATTCCGACGCCGATAGGCATATTCCGGCCCCGATGACTAGGGGAGTAGATAGTGTGACAACACTATATTTGTTGTTATTGTAACAACACTAGTCTCCAACCAATAGGAAACTAGAGTTGTAATGACTTTTTATTAAATGAGTTGACCTAGTGTAAAATCAAACCAGGGGTATAATTGTCATTATGAAAAATCTGTTTAGATAAAAAATAAAAAATAAAAAATTATTTTTTATTTTCAGCCCAAAATTTTGGTCGGCGGTCACCGGAATATGCTTTTTGCCGCCGGAATATGCTTACCGGCGTCGGAATCTAGTCATCGGGGCCGGAATATGCCTATCGGCGCCGGAATCCGGTCAATGACGGTCATCGGAGTTTGGTCAACGGTTTTCGTTAACGACCACCGATGTTATGGTCTGCATTGTGAGATTTATGGTTTGGTTTCTCATATTTTTGTATGCCTTTTGTGGTTTGCTTTATCGTGTTTGTGGTTTGCATTAAGAAGTTTCTGGTTTGCTTTATCGTGTTTGTGGTTTGTATTGTGAGGTTTCTGGTTTGTTTTAATATAATTGTGGATTGCATTAGAAGGTTTCTGGTTTGTTTTTGTGGTTTGTTTTACCGTGCTTGTGGGTTGCATTATGAGGTTTCTGGTGTGCTTTCGCAAATGTTGTGGTTTGCTTTGTGAGGTTT
This sequence comes from Linum tenue, assembly GCA_946122785.1. Lineage (NCBI taxonomy): Eukaryota > Viridiplantae > Streptophyta > Magnoliopsida > Malpighiales > Linaceae > Linum > Linum tenue. Next base: position 60,284,075 of record CAMGYJ010000009.1, on the reverse strand, counting down.
GTGGTTTGTTTTATGAGATTTGTGGTATGCATTAGGAGGTTACCGGTTTGCATTAAGAAGTTTATGGTGTGCTTTCGAAAAATTTATGTTTTGATTTGTGAGGTTTCTGGTTTGTTTTAATGGATTTGTGATCTGCACTAGGAGGTTTTTGGTTTGCTTTTTTGTGGTTTGCTTTACGGTGTTTGTGGTTTGCGTTATGAGGTTTCTGGTGTGCTTTCAAAATATTTGTGGTTTGGTTTGTGGGGTTTCTGGTTTGTTTTAGGGAATTTGAGGTATGCATAGAGAGGTTTCCGGTATGCATTTTGTGGTTTGTTTACCATGTTTGTGGTCTGCACATGAAATATTTGTGGTTTGCTTTGTGAGCTTTCTTGTATGTTTTAGAAAAATTTTGGTGTGTATATCAAATATTTATGGCTTGCTTTTTGCTTCAGTTAGACTTCATTAAAAACCATTCTTAAACACTTTAAACAATAGTTAACAATTCCTAGCATTGGCTTTCCTTTATGTTCAATTATCCCCAACTTTTTCACTTCTTTTCTTAACAGATCTGGCCATCTCACTTTCAGAGCCTAAAAGTACCCAACAAACATACTGAAGGTTTCAATTTGATGCTTAAGACGCTCATCAAGCTCTTCTTCACGGCCTTCCTCTTCTTCTTCCTCCTCCTCATCATCTCCGCCGTCGTCGCCCTCCCTTCCAGGTCCCCACCGCCACGCCCGCAGCCGCCTCTCCGATTTCACCCCCCTCGCGATCAGATGGCCGTCCCCCGCCATACGACGCAGCGCAGCCGAAGCACCTCGATTAAGGAGTCGGTTAATAAGCAACTCTATGAAGATGATGAATATTAGTCTACTAGATTGATAGAATAGCTTATATGTATAGGTAAGAGGTTATAAGGAACCTGAATGGTGAGGACAGAATCAGAAGCCGTAGCCAAAACAAGGTAAGTGGAAGAAGAAGAAGAAGCAGAAGAAGAATGTGGTGATGATGACGATGATGGTAATGGTGGTGAAGAGAAGAAGTAGTAGTAGAAAGGGAAGCTAATGGAAGCCCTCTTTCTCCATCTCCTTGTTGTTGTAATTCTGCACTCTTTCTGCTGTCATTACTATTATTACCTAGTGATCGATTCGATAACTAGAGTAGACTGGATTTGCCGGAAGTTCGATGCGTACGATGTGGATAAGCAAGCTAAACTCAGCGTCTCCGGCGATGATGCTTTCGCTCGTCTCTACGCCGTAGTCGAGGCCGAACTCGACTCCTTAATCGAGGTGATCAATTTCTTCCTCCAATCTTTTATTGTTTGGTTCTTTAACGAGATTCTGAAAACACTCAGTTGCTTGACGAGATTCTGAAAACCATCGCCGCCGTCAATCCCATCAAGTCGAAGTGGGGGATTTCGTCATCCAAGATTACAAGACCGTCGTCGCAGGCCACTTCGACCAGCTGGCGCGGAACCCCTCCTCGGTCACCAGCGGGAAAGTCGCCACCGGTCGTGAGGTTCCAGCAACGCCAGGCCTTCCACGTCAGCAACGCCGCTGCCGCGACCCACAGACGAAGCGTTTGCTGTTCCTGCGAGATGACGTGGATAGGTTCGAAGGTTCAGATTGGCCGCCGCCGCCGCCGGGGAGAGTATTGGAGGAGAAGGAGCCGACGAGGAAGAAAGATCTACGCGAGGAAGGAGATCAGTTGCAACTGAATATTGTTTTTTTTTTTAATTTGTTAGATATTGTGTTAATGGACCCTTTTACCCTTGTTGTTACTATAACAACAAAGGAGGTGTTGTTATAGTATCCGCACCCGATGACTAGATTCCGATTCCGGTAAGCATATTCCGGCGGCGGTGAGCATATTCCGGCGGCGGTGGCATATTCCGATGACAAAATAGCATATTCCGGCGACAAAAAGCATATTCCGGTGACCGGCGACCAGATTCCGGCATCCGGTGGCCGAATTCCGGCAACCAAAATTTTGGGCCAAAAATAAAAAAAAAATGTTTTATTTATTTATTTTTTATTTTTTTATTATTATTTAAACATATTTTTCATAATGACAATTATACCCATGCTTTGATTTTACACTAGGTTAACTCATCTAATAAAAAATCATCACAACCCTAGCTTCCTATTGGTTGTAGACTAGTGTTGTTACGATAACAACACAAGGAGTGTTGTTACCGTAACTAGTCCCGCAGTGGGAGTCCTACTTTTATGGTGTTGCTTGTGAATACCCGAACTTCTCATTCATTTGCTTTCTAGGCCCAACGAGCCTGCCAGCGGTTTTAGCCCAAAGTGACAACAGTCAAAAACGCGCCTCAATTTTGTACCGCCAAAATCTAATCCCCTCCTCTGACCTCTGCCCATTCTCCATTCCAATGGCGGCATCCAGTCCCATGCACGGCCTTCCCTCACTCTCACTGCCGTCCCGCCTCGAAACCACCGATCCCGTGCTTTCATCTCCTCCGTCTTCTTTCCCGAATGCAAAAAGCCTTTCCATAGCAAGGCGAAGAGCCATCTTCCTCGGGTCCAGTGCATTGGTGGCGGATTTTTGGTTCGGCTCCCTCGGTTCCGCTTCAGTCTCCGCCGCCATTGCTGGACAACTCCAAGCGGAAGAGCTCGAACAGGAAGAAGATCGAACTGTCCGCCTATTCGAGGTTATTAATAACACCCCTATCTTTCTCAGCCGGTAACATTTTGATTTCAATTTGGTGATTGCCGATTGGTTGGTTCTGTGTGTGATTAAGTTCTGCCCATTTCCAAAATTCTGCATAGATGACTTCGCCATCAGTTGTTTCGATCAAGGATTTCGAATTAGCCAAAACCCCCAGCAGCTCCACGAGCGTGGAGGAGGACGATGATGATGCGAAACTTGAAGGGACTGGGTCCGGTTTCGTTTGGGATACATTTGGTCACATTGTAGGAATCCCTCAGTCCTCCATTCTTGATTGTTCCTTCGAATGTTGAATGTGGCAATTAGAACAATCAGTAAGTTTGGAGATGAATTTGGCTTGCAGGTCACTAATTACCATGTTGTGGCTAAATTGGCTACGGATACAAGCGGATTGCAGCGCTGTAAGGTCGTCGTCTCCAGTGTTTTTGGCTATTACTACTGTTTGTAAACCTTTTGGTGTGGGTTGTCCATCTCTTGGAAGAAAGCTCCTGAGACAATTGGTTGCTTTGCTTGAAGATATTTCTGGTGGATGGTCTTGGCAACAGCTTGACCAGAGAAGGGAAGATTGTTGGGTTCGATCCAGCATACGATCTCGCTGTTCTTAAGGTAGATACATACCAAACTACCACTGATCAAAGGCAGCAGTTTCTGTGGCTCTTGAAATGTAGAAACAAAGCTAGAATGTGGGCTGGCTTGTCTGTTGCAGGTTGATGTAGAGGGGTACGAACTGAAGCCAGCAGTTTTTGGTACCTCCAAGGACTTGCGAGTGGGACAGAGCTGTTTTGCTATTGGCAATCCTTATGGATATGAGAACACTCTCACAACAGGGGTTAGTACTAGTAGTGCCGTCAGTAGTTCAGTTATCACCTCATTTGCATCTGAATCTGTGGCTAAGAGGAGTTGGATTGATTCATCGTATTTGACCATTAGTAGATTTGCTTTTCACTTGATTTAGGTGGTCAGCGGGCTAGGAAGGGAAATCCCATCACCCAGTGGGAGAGCCATCAAAGGGGCTATTCAGACAGATGCAGCCATTAATGCAGGTAATTTGATGGATGCTAGTGTCCTGAAATTGGCTGGAACTGAACTTTATATATAGTGTTGCTGAAGATATATGAGGACACTCCTTATATGGATCATAATGGATTCTTCGATCACCTGTGCACAGGGAATTCAGGTGGACCATTGGTTGATTCACATGGACATGTCATTGGAGTCAATACAGCAACTTTCACTCGAAAAGGTGAGGATGAAGAGGCCTGGCCGTTGAAAGAGCACATCACTGGAATCCATAATATCATTATATGTGTCGTATTATCATGTCCAACGAGCTGTGTCAAAAATATGGTTTGATGTGAGTTCCTTCTGCAGGATCTGGACAGTCGTCAGGGGTCAATTTTGCGATACCAATAGACACAGTGGTCAGGAGCGTGCCATACCTTATCGTTTATGGAATGCCTTACACCGATAGGTTCTGACCATTTGGTTGCATCTTTTGAGAAGTGTTGCCTTCTACAAAGTTTGAGCACTGTGTATCTGATAGTTAATATTCTCTTGTTTATAATGAGCAACAATGCTGTCCCACCATTTGCAAATGCATAAACTATGTTCTCCCGCTGTGCCATGGTGGCATTGTAAGATCAGACTCCGGCAGGTGGCTCGTTAGATAAAACGCTAAGGGTACGGACTTCAGCACCAATGCCACGACGAAAGTGTGTTTGGATATCCCTTTGAACTCGTGCGAGTCTGGTACATTACAGAGCATTCATATGGAGCTTTGGAGAAGTTCTATTGTGTCATACATCTCTGTGCCTAAGATGGTATTTGCAGCTCTCAAGCCTCCAGTGTGGGTTCCCATGGGTTTCTGAATATTAGAGATAAACATGCTCAATTTCCTTATTGGCATCGGTACAAATGCAGCCAGACTCGAGAGCTATCATAGAATGATCACACCGAAGCAGAAAAGGGACACCATACTTCCAAGTCATAAATGTACTCCTTCGAGAGGGTCACCGAAGAATCAGAGTGCTCTTCCATTGTGGACCTAGAGCATCAGCCAGCCACTATCGATCAGCCCGGGTTCATTCCCTGTACCACCTTCTTTGTGTTGGGTGCCCAATTTCCATTAGCCTAGAAGTTGACCGTCAGGCAGCATCATGATCACTGTTAAGTTGATCATTTGCATCATTTCTGGATTCTGGAGAAGGAAGACAGTTCCGTAACAGACATGACTTGTTTTCGTTCAATGAGATTGGTTCACAAATGACTGATTGATAGCCCCAGAAAGTAACTATTCAAATCCATCTTGTTCATCCTTAAATCATACATTTGACATCCATCCAAAGCACACCACAGTTCTCTATTCATCTGTCCCACAATAACAAAGAATCGGCTTATCCCACACTATCTGGATGTACACTAGATCTGAATAGGATCTATTTCCTCATTACTGATGGTCGAAAAACATTCTTATGGTAAACAAGTTTTAAGGAAAAAGTAAGGTAATACCATTCTAGATTGTAAAACCGAAGAATGCTCTCTACTCCTGGATTGTCATCAGAGACATTTGTTCCTCGATTGGGCACTCTACATGACAAGATGTTCGACAGGAGAAAGGGATGAGAATCAAACCGAGGCATCGTTGTTCCATCGGGGAAGGAGAGTTGCGCCGGGTGCTGCGGTATTCAACTGCATCTTGAAGGATTATGTTGCCTTGCTTATCCATGCAGTGGAAAGTCCCCATGAAAAAGCGCCCGTCCTTAATTCCCACCAGCACTTGCCTAAACAAAAGTTTCTTTACCCGGGCAACAGTACTCGAGCTGCTCGGCTCACTAGGCCTTTCTGAGTGGCTCCCATCTTGACCACCGGAGGAGGTAACCAGCGTTTCTGGTTCCATCTCCATGAACTTGGATTGATCACTGCTGATTGAGAAGAAAACATTTTAACATGCAGCCTTGGCATTAAAAGGAAAAATTTACCATAAATGGAGGACAAAGCAGTTGATGGTGGCTTGAAAACGGCTTTGGCTAAGCCATTCTTATAAAGAAAACTGAAAGCAAAGTTAAGTATCTGTCTTCCGACATGACACCAGAGACATTCACCCGAGGAACGAATGCAGATTGACGCTCTAGGCTCTGCAGTTCCTTGATCCCTTTCCCTCTGTGATTTAGTAATTACCTAAAGGGATACTCCATAAACATCCTCAAGAATCTATGTCTTAAAGATCATCATCTTCTATGAGACTCTGAAATCATATATTTCATGATGTAGCATGTAAAGGGTTCTAATGCATGAATAACCTAGTAGTTTAGCCTAACTGCACAAACTCCCACCCAATTATGCAGGATTCCCAGTTCCTACCCTCCATGCTTCCCCTTGGTACAGAGCTAAATAGAACAGCAAGGTCCATAATGAAACAACAGTACAATAACCATCGAGAACAGAAATTAACACCCATTGATGTATATCATATCCATTGGTTCCGCCAAAGAGCTGTAATTTGAGAGGAACTACCGCATCAGTCACCAACAGGCTGCCCTTAAGAAAATGGACTTGAGGAACTACTGTAGAGACCAATGTATTTCCATGTAACTAATAACAAAGCAACTTTTCTGATATGGCTATTGTACTCGACTGTTTGTCAGCCGCCGTTGAATACCCAAGAAAGGAAGTTCGATCCCAGTTACCTTCGGATGAAGTTCAAGCGGTTGGGACAGAGGGTGGCTGGCGACAGACGAACGGCGGAGGCCCTGTACACAGACAATGGAAGCGCGAAACAGATGAAAGGATGGACCACCACGCAGTTCGACCAGGGCTTCTCCGCCTGATGCCGAACGGCGGACGAGATACTGGCGAGGCAGCGGCTAGGTAAGAACTGACGACGAACCACGAGGGCGCGGGCGAGTGACGAGTGAGTGAGTGATCTTGGGAGTTTTTCCTAATTAGGGATTTGCTCTCGTGCGTCAGACGATTTTCAATCACAGGCCAAAACAAAAGACGGTGCAAGTCAAAAAAACTAAAATGATCAATTATATAAAAGGTCACTTAAGTTTGTCATACTATCAAAAAGGTAACTCAACTTTAATATTTATCAAAATGCTATTTTAACTTCTCACTTTTAACAAAATAATTATTCGATCCATCACTTTCCATTTAACGGTTGATCAACATGTGAACTCATCAAAATTAGTATTAGAAATGTCCCATGAAAATATGAAAATGAACACGGACCCAGCCAACTAGGAATGGAAATGGGCAGGTCCGGGGCGGGTTTCTTGTTACCCAGACCCGCTCCGTGACAAGTCGGGTAATTTATCATGGGTCACAGGTCGGGGCAAGTCGACCCAATGAGTATGCAATTTATATGAAAAATATTAGAAATATTAGTTATTTTCATTATAAGATCAAGAAAACAAACAATATTATGATAAATATAGTTAAATTATTAGAAAAATTGAGGTTTTCACTAATTTACAACTTTATTATAGCTAAATTATGATGCAATAAAAGAAAATTTCTAAGTAATTTGATTAAGATTACATGTAATTTAGGCAAGAACGGGTCGAGAATGGGGCGGGTCAGGGCCGATCGGGTCGATAAGAGTACCCATGCCCACCCCGCCCCAAAACAGGCCAAACAGGTCGGATAAAACGGGTCATGTCGTAATTGTCATCCCTACAGCCAACCCTATCACATCTCCATCTAAACCTGCAACATGACACAAATGGCTTAATCAACCCCGTACACCAAAATATTAAGTACCATAAATACATTCCATGTTGTTCCCGCTCTATCCACAACCTAGTTTATCATCATCGACAAGAGAGAGAGAAAAAGTTCATGTTGTAGATCCCTCTCCAACCCTTGTGGCAATGCAAATAGGTACTCTTGAGTGTTCCCCCCCCCCCCCCGGATAATTAGCAATTTCTCATTAAGCACACTGGACAAAGCCAGAATCGAAAAGTACATGAGGGCACAAGCACCACAAAAAAAAACTACAGTTCTACCTCTTTACAAAGACCTGAAGACACTACATTTGCACTAAAGCAAGCAAGCTAGCAAAATCAACTCTTCCTACTCCAAAGTACCTATATCTGCAATGAATGTAGTAATTAAAAGATCAATAGTCATCTTTTTGCCCCTAAAAAATCTGTTACATCGCTCTCTCCATATGGCAGCAAGCAGCCAACACCAACAAAATCCAACAACTTGGCTTTGAATCCCTAAGGAACCAGCAATGTTAACAACAACAGATAACCAATCTTCCTAGCAAGAGCTATTTGGCATATTCAGTCCTCTCATCACCTCCAAAATCAAAAAATAGATGTGCCTTTGAGTCATTTCCATCAGAACATAGTACACAGGTTGGATCAATGGTTCGTCCCCAGGCAATCAACTTGTCTCGTGTAATAATTTTATCCTTCATAATGAGCCAAGCCAAAAACCGGTTACTAGGGATGTTATACGTTGTCCATAGCATCTTCCACCATGGTGTAATAGGATGCTTAGTTCTTAATGAATCTCATATCTTCTTAATCTTGTACTTTTCCATCAAACAACCTTCCCATGAAACAGATCCTCTTCCTTCTTGAATCAAACGAAATTGAAACCAAGATAAAATTTTAAGTGGCTTTTTCCAGATCCAGGAGCCCTCCTGGGATGCTTTGAGTTCCCAGTAAGAGTTCCCTTTTATTTTGTACTTATGTGCCCAGGCAACCCAAAAAAATCCACCCTGCATGAAAAGTAACCATAGTAGTTTCCCAACAGAGGCTATATTCCATATCACCAGATCCTTAAGTCCCAAGCCACCTTCCTTTTTAGGGATAGTGATCAAATCCCAAGCAACCTTTGCCCTTCCTGATTCATTGCCATGCCACAAAAAATCTTAATAGAACTTCTAGACTTTCTTAATAATTTTCTTGGGCAAAATAAAGACTCCCAACCAGTACGAGAGAATAGGGTAGATAACATATGAGATCAGCTCAAGACGACCATCATAAGAAAGCTTTCCAGACCTCCAAGAACGTATCTTACTGATTATCTTGTCAATCAACAAATCACATTCTCTAGTTGAAAGTTTACCCGCTATAAGAGGGAGTCCTAAATATCTGACAGGTAATTGCCCTTCCTTAAAGCTAGTAAGGGAAGGAGCTAGGTCCCTTGCTTGTCTAGAAGTACCTCCCAAGTATACTGCACATTTGTCCGGGTTACATATAAGGCCAGATATTGAGTAAAACTTGTCCAAAACAATTCTAATGCAGATAAGAGCCCAGCCAAAACCTTCAGAAAAGATCAAAAGATCATCTGCAAAGTATAGGTGGGTTAAAGTTATTACTTTGCATTTAGGATGGAAATGCAATTGGTCTATCTGAGCTGCTCTATTCAACATAAGAGACAGAACTTATAGTTAGTAATACTCCGTTTAATACACGTATATGTACTCGTACGTACTTTATCCGTTTAAAACTTCCATATCCGTATTATTGTCAAGCCATTTCATTTTCCCCCGTTCATTTGATGGCTCCCGTACTAAACACGTATAAAACTCGTATAACACGTTTATTATCCGTATTTTACGAATTAAATTGTTAACTTTACTATTATTTATATATTTATTTATTTTTAAAATGATTAATTTTATATATTTATGACTATTAACAAACTATTAAACGTAACTTTACCTTAGAGACGAGGTATAATACCCGTACGTATTTTTTACGTAACTTTCATGTACCGTATTTTACTAACTATTCTATGACTAAAGTGAAAAGATAGGGTGACAGAGGGTCGCCCTGTCTCACCCCTTTGCAAGCTGGGTTAAACCACAAAGCCCTCCATTCACACTTATACTGAAATATGCCGAGGATAAGCAAACTCTGATCCTATCTATGAAAATTCTAGAAAATTCATTGCTTCAATAACATGGAATAAAAAGCCTCAGTGTACAGAGTCGAAGGCTTTTATAAGATCTACCTTGACTACATACCTAGAAGGCTAGAACTAATATTCTTATGGTGATATTTGGAAACCATTTCTTGAGCCATCAAGATATTTTCAGTGATGTTGCGACCTCTTATAAAAGATGATTGGTTTATGCTAATAAGTCTAGGAAGAACAACTTGCAATCGATTTGCTAGAACTTTGGAGATGATCTTGTATACCACATTAATGCATGCTATTGGTCTATATTCAGTCATGCGACAAGCATTCTGGACCTTAGGGACTAGGGTGAGAGAAGCAGAGTTCAAATCTTTAGGGATGATCCCTGTAGCAAAGAAATCTAAGACATCAGTTGTGACATCCTCCCCAACTACATCCATGTCTTCTGATAAAATCCCGGGGACCAACCATCAGGGCCAGGTGCTTTGTAAGGCTTCATTGAGAATAAGATTGTTTTAACTTCAGCAGCTGAGACTGGAGAACATAATCCTTCACCCTTTGCTGTTGTTAATTTCTTGTTAATCAGAGAGGAAAGAAGAGCCAGATCAGGTTGAATCTCGGGATTAACAAACCCATATAACTTCTTATAAAACTGTACAGCTTCCTCAGCAATGCTCTCAATATTATCTAGCACTTCACCAGAATCCAGTGTTAGTTGCTGAATCATTTTCCTTGGTTGACGAATTTTCATAGGCAGATGGAAAAAATTGTATTTGAATCACCTAGAGAAAGCCATTGCACTCTGGATTTCTGCCTGAAAAAACTCTCTTCTGCTTTCTTTAGTTGAAATAATTCAGTAGCTAGACTCTGTTCCAGAGCAAAATTTGCTTCAGAAGGTGCAGTCAAAAAAGTTATTTGAGCTTGTCTATACACATATATATACACATATTCTGTCTCTTTAACTTTACCACTGATATCAGCAAAATTCTCTTTATTTAACTTCTTAAGCTCCTGGTTGGCAGATAACTACTTCATCTTCAAAGTGTATAGCTTCGATCCCTCTGCTGTTTTAGTCCATGTTTTCTTCATAAGGTCCATATAAGAGGGATGTGTAACCCACATGTCAAAGAAGCGAAAAGGCTTTGGAAAGGATTTTGTAGGAAGGATTGGCTTGACAAGCATACCACAGTGATTTGAAAAGTCAGGAGGAAGGAAATCCACTACACAAGAGGGGAAAGAAGAATACCAATCTGAGTTGACTAATACCCTGTCTAGCTTTTTGGCAATGGGATTTGCTACCTGCTTGTTAGTCCATGAAAACCAAGGACCAGAAAATCTATGGTCATCTAGCTCCATATTGTGAATCCAATTTCTAAAGTCAACCATGCTGGAATTTATACCCACTGAGTTAAAAGCTTCATTTGAATTCAATATAGCGTTGAAGTCTCCTGCTACCAATTAAGGAAAATCACGAACAACAAACAGGGAGAGAGAAGAATACATTGTAGCCCGCTCCTTTTCCTCATTAGAGCCATATTGTTGTAAAGAAGAAGCTATTCCTATTATTTGCTCGTACTAACATATGCATAAAATCAGCCCCATCACTAATTTTCACCACGTGCAGCCTTTTTCTCCAAAAAAACCAAATTCTCCCTAAGGGTGCATGATTATAATTTGGCAAAATCTCATAATCAACAAATTTTGCAATGATCTCAGCTAATTTACTAACTTGAACACGAGTTTCTAGAATAGCACCAAACTCCACCTTGTACCTACCTAAATAATCAGGCACAGAAGTGTGCTTGGAGGGGTTATTAAAACCCTCGAGTTCCAAATGAGGCAATTCATCTTGAAGGATGGGGCTTATCACCCCTACCCTTACCACATTGACCACCATTAACTCCTTTCTTCTGACCTTTCATCAAAGGCTGTAAATGACATCTCTTCCCTTATCTGTAGACAAAAAATCCAGCTGAGGTACATCTGGTAAATCCTTCCATATCTTCAGCTTAGGTATTTTGTCCACTGGAGGGGCCTCTTGGAGAGTAATAGGAGGGGAATAAGTACTAGCACCATTAACCAGGACAAGTGGGAGATTGGGGGCTTGAGAGAATCTCTTTGCCTTTACCCCCATCCTGACCTAGTTCAACAACACCAGCAGTATCTGGGATTTGCACAATATTCGGCTCCTTCCTCTGCCATGTCCTTTTTACCTCTCCAACGGGGCTATCACAATCATGCCCAAATACTCTGCACGCTTGACACCGAGTTAGAAAGTGACAATACTCAAGCTTGATTGTAAAAACCCGACCACCTCCAACAGCAAACCTAACTTGGTCAATCAACTTTGCAGCAGCCTCTACCTCCACACAGATTTTTGCATACCCTAACTTTAAACCCTTGCGTTGATCCATACAAAGTGGTTTCCCAATTAAGCTTGCCTCTCTTCCTAATCCATCATTCGACAACAATTCCAATGGAAAATCAATCAGCTTAACCGAGATTGGAAGCGCCTTATTATCCAATTCTAGGGCTCGAATCCCCACTTTTCATCGGCGGAGAAATAACATGTTATCTCGCAAGTGCCAAGGTCCTCCTTCAAATACCCAGTTGCACGCAGCTTCGGAAGGTAATTGAAAGAGAACTAATTGGTCACATAACCAAGATACATGTACCTACGCATCTCGACCCCAAAAACGATTCGTTCAGCTACGGATTGCCCACAACGGAGGAGGTTTCCCCAGGAATTGTCCCACAAAGTTGTTTTCCCACCTTTTCGCTCCTTCGTCACATACAAATTGAGGGATCTGAAGAATACCATCCACCAGAATAGGCTCCACGTACTCGAAGAGAGAGGTCCAAGGGCGGCCGTCGACGATGGAGCCTTGGGTGGCCTCGCCGACGACGACACCCATCGCGATATCGAAGGAGTGGTTCAAAGCGATATCTTGAGTCTTGTGTGATGTTCTTTGGAATATTCATCTAGGTCGTAGTAAAATTATAAAAAATAAAAAATCTAATGGATAATAAAAAAAATATCGGGACCAACTTCGTAATTTACCCAACGCCAGGTACTTATCCCAAGGCGTAACTCGTAAGAGGAGATAAAACCAAGTGGGTTCTCGCCCGACAAGAACAAAGAATGAATGGAAACCTAACCTCGAAGCAGAGTACTCTGCGTCCCATGATGATGATTTGACTTGCGTGCGGGGAGCAAAAATCATATATCCGTTTTCCGCTGTCCCTAACACCTTCTGCGTCTGCGTCTCCCTCTCTGTTTCATCACTCTCTTTAGGGCTTTTCCTCTCTTCTTAAACCACAGGTAAGCCATTGTTTTCCGTTCTCACCTGCTTACTCTGTACTCTTTCGTCGCGAACTATGAAATCCCAATTCTCTGTTTTCTCTTGCGGGGTTCCATCGAATTTATCAACCATCGACCTTCGTTGAGCGAATTGGCAATGGCAAGCGAAGATTGGTCGTCGGATTGACTCAAATTATTGAACTTTAAGCGGAGAAATTGATTGGGTGTTCTGGGCTTGCCATCTTTCGTTTTGATGGTTCCGTATCGGATTCTTGATCATGGTCTTTTCTTGCGTAACGCTCCGTTTCGTGCTGTGCTAGCTTAAATTGGCTTGGGGAATCCATGTACCCTATGCTGTTCAGCTAGTTTGATTTTGCTAATACTACGGTGAATTGCATGTTCTGACACTTTTGTTGTGCATACCACTGGTCAAAGATGGATTCTTTATCTTAAATGTTTGATCTTTTGTGTATTACTTCCAGGTGAGAACTGTTGTACCATCAATGGGGGAGAGCGGCAAGCGACCACGACAGCGAAGAGAGTATGACGAGGACAACAAGAAGAATCACAAGAAACGATTAAATGACAAGGATGAAAGGAATAACGATGAACTGGTTGTATACAGAATAATATGCCCAGATGAGGTTATTGGAAGCGTCATTGGTAAAAACGGGAAAGTGATAAACTCAATACGGCAAGAAACAAGAGCCAAAGTCAAGGTGGTGGATCCATTTCCAGGGGCCAAGGGTAGGGTTATAACCATCTATTGCTATGTCAAGTCAAAGGATGATGTTGACATTGATGAGGAATATAGTAGTAGTACTATTACACCCTTGTGTGGTGCTCAGGACGCTCTACTTAAAGTTCATGCTGCCATCCGTAATGCAATTGCAGCTGCTGCAGACTCTGATAATAGCAAGAGAACAGACAAGGAGGAATGTGAAATCCTTGTTCCTTCCAGCCAGTCGGCGAATATCATTGGTAAATCTGGGATGACTATAAAAAAATTGAGAAGCAAAACGAGGGCTAGCATTAAAATTAATGCCAAGGACGTTTCTGATCCTACTCATGCTTGTGCTATGGACTTTGACAACTTTTTACTGGTTAGTACACGGAAACTTCTCTTCTGGATAGTATCTAAAACTGCAATAGCTCTACCTTTGCCAAGGTTTCTCGTGAGGAATTTCCTTGTCAAAATCTAAAAGGTCGATTTCTTCTGTTTTCCTATGGAAGCTTGAGCTGTTTGGCATGCATACTTGCTGCATCTACAGATAGGTTCCATATCTCATGATAAGGGGTGTGTCGATTTTATTAGCTATTATTGTCTCTCTGGTGGAGAGCCTCACTGGCTATCTTATCTGCGAACTGGTTTTAGTAAGTGATGAAACTGTAAAGCGTTTATGATGTGTTGGTGTGGTGTGGTTTGTATTATTCTCATTTATGTTGTGCTAACTCAGTGCAGCTGTGAATCTGTAAGATACTCCGGTATGCTATTCTTCTCTTTTACATATCGAGGAAGCACATTTAAGCATTCAATTTACAGACCATTATGAAACTGCTTTCTTTTGTTTTGGAATGCCATATCGAGTTTGAAAGTTCGTATCAGGCATGTAGCTTGTCAGTTTAGTTATTGTTCATTTTTCCTGCGAGGCACCTATGGGAGTTTTGTCTGAACTTTCTGATATTGTCATCTAGCAATTGAAAAATTAGTCCAACTGCCTTCCTGTCCTACCACTTCAGGGATTTTCTTATAACTGTCCCTTGTTTGTGGTTGTAGTTGTTCTACTGTGGCTTTTTGCTTTAGTATATTCTGTATTAGACGTGTCTTCTACCAGTAGTAACTAGGTGCCTTTTCCTTTTCACTCAACAGATATCCGGTGAACCAGAGTCGGTGAAGAGAGCTCTATTTGCTGTTTCTGCAATCATGTTTAAGTTTGGTCCCAAAGAAGCAGTTCCTCTGGAAACAACAGTACCGGACGTTCCTCCAAGCATCATAATACCATCAGATGTCCCCATATATCATCCTCCACTTGGACTATATCCAAATGCAGATTCTATTGGCCCTCCTAGATCCATTCCACCCATCTTAGGTTCTGCACACGTACCGGAACTTCAAGGTTATGGCGATCCAAGTGGTTCATGGCCTGTCTATTCATCCAACCTACCTGGACTAGCTACTTTGCAGTCTGGTCCTCCTCAATCAGAAGAGTTAATTGTGCGGGTGTTGTGCCCTTTCAGCAAGATTGGACGTGTCATTGGCAAGGGTGGTGCGACCATTAAAAGCATAAGGCAGGCCAGTGGTGCTAGAATTGAGGTTGATGATACCAAGGTTGACCGCGATGAGTGTCTTGTTACAGTCATTGCAGTGGAGGTATGTTCCTGTTACTCATTTGTAATCTGCTGAGTTGCTACTTGCATAGGTACCGTTTGTTTTCCCCTCTTTGTGGTGTCATATATATAATTCTGAACTGAAACTAACTATGGAAGAAGAAAAGAACGCAGAGCGTTTTCTGTGCATCACGTTAAGTTAGAAGATGTCATGTGTACTGTACTGCTGTTTAGGTCTTGTTGGATCTCATTAAACCTTTTTCTGACTGTATATGCTACTAGCAATTGGAATGTCCAGCTCTATTAAATCGCTGAGGAGCTTTTAACTGTGTAAAGGAGTACATACTACTCCGTGTCCTTTTTCCTGCTCTGAAATCTTCCAACTTTTACTTTGTAAGCGTTTCTTTGTTTTCATCATGTCTTTTACCATCATGAGATCAAGAAGCTTTTCATCATGGACTACCTTGTTACTAGATCAAGGTTATGAATCTCATCATTGTGTGACTTATCCATGATTTTGCAGTCACCTGATGACTTGAAATCCATGGCTGTCGAAGCAGTTCTATTGCTCCAAGGAAAAATTAGTGACGAGGATGTGGATACTGTTAATATGAGGCTACTTATCCCTTCCAGAGTTATAGGATGTATTATTGGGAAAAGTGGTTCAATCATCAGTGAAATCCGGAAGAGAACTAATGCAGATATCCGTATCTCAAAAGGTGATAAGCCAAAATGTGCGGAGGCTAATGATGAACTTGTTGAGGTTGGCTTACTAAACTACTGCTATTTTCTAATTGTAATTTACATTTATTTTTCACAACAAATCATCGTTTGGTTGACGTAATAAATCCTATACAGTTGCTAGGGGAAGTTGCCTGTGTTAGGGACGCACTTGTTCAGATTGTTCTAAGGCTTAGAGATGATGCATTGAAAGACAGGGACAGTGGTCACAGTTCTGCTGCTGATTCGTTATACCCAGGAGCTCCTGGGCTTCCGGTTACTTCTCTCTTTCCTACTATGCCTCCTATTACTCCATTGGGATTTGATCGAAGGGGTGAAGCTGGAAATAGTTTGGGTTTGCTTCCCTCCAACAGCCTTCACGGATATGGATCTTTGCCTGTATGTTGTTTCTATTTTCAGCAAAGCTCCCTTCTGTCATTCTTTAGTATTACTGTGTCTTCTCATTTATATTGTCGAATACAATTGTGGGCCAGCACATCATTGATGGAGGACTGTTAGGGTTTGCTTGTTGTGGGAAGTTGACTTAAAAGCTGAGACAAACACTCTTTTAAAAGTTTACCATAATGCTAAAAGTATCTCATACCCTTTATGGTTGTGGTGTAGCGGTTACAGTCATATCATATGCTTTTTGAACTGCGTGTACTTGCTTTCTTCCTTCAGCTGAGATTTGGTTCATAATCAGCTGAATGTTTTCCAGATTGGGGAAAATGGCTACGGGACCATGTCCTCGTATTCTTCATCCAAGCTATATGGAGGGTTTCCTCCACCCCCAACTCGTGAGATGTTGGTGCCTGCCAATGCTGTAGGGAGAGTTTTGGGCAAAGGAGGGGCAAACATTGCCAACATTCGAAAGGTTCATCTTTATATTTCTCTTATTATTTTGAAATTTATTCTTTACCTAAGCTTTTGTATGCTCACACTTTGGGTTCCCTTATGTGCTACGTTGGCTTATCCTCTCTTTATAGTAAATTCCTCAATTGTATGATGTGAAAATTCTCCAATACCACGTGTATGGTGGATTGTAAACCTCATTGTGGTTTCTGCTTTGCATGTTTGTCAATCTTCTCTGACAGCTGGAATATGTGCATTAAGAATAAGGAAGTCAGTCCTGAGTTCTCATTTTCAAGCATGATGTTTTATCGCACATAAACAAGTGTATTTTGTTGGTTCTTCAATTTGGGATTTGGTTTTGATGCTTCAGTGTTTGTGTTTTGCAGATATCAGGAGCAATGATTGAAATTTCTGAATCCAAGGGTTCTAGGGGTGACCGTATTGCACATATATCTGGCACACCAGAGCAGCAACTTGCAGCTGAAAATTTAATCCAGGCATTTATAATGGCTACCTAGTTTATTGCGGATGTGTAGTTCTTGAAGTCTCTTCTCTCCGAACATCTTCTTAGATCTGTTAGGTTTTCCTTCCGGTGACTGCTCAAATTCTAGGCCTCAGCGATCAGAGTCTCTTCCAGTTCCATGGAGCCTGTCAAGATAATGGTTGAAGGTTCACTGCTGGCTTAGAACTCTTTGATATAGGTTTCCTTTGTTGCTCTTTAAAAACCATCCAATCTTAGAACTCCATAGGATCTTTCTTTCTTTTACGTTTGGCTTTTGCGTATCTTATCATTTACTGCTATGGGCCCATCTCATTTCCAACTATGTTCATATTCTGTTTTGCAATCACGTTCGAGAAAGGTTTCACATAATCCTTCTTGCTGGACTCGGGACTCGTGTGATCTCCGTCGTCATACAATCTCTTGCCCTCTATTTCCTGTTGGAAAAATCTCTTGCTACGACAAAATGTGTTGCTATTGAATCACTTGGTGCCGCATGCTTATATTATAGTTTTCCATTTTGTAGCTTTGATTTCTTTGATCATCATTGGTGGTTCAAATGGCAATGCCGTCTTCTGTTTGAATATGAGGCTGCACGCTTCATTCTTCGTCTGATCTCAGACTTGTTGTTTTCTCTTGTTGCTACCCAGTCCTGTGTCTTCAAATTGTTCATCTAAAGACCAAAGGTCTGTGGCATTAAAGGTTCTGAGCCCCCTCTTTCTGAATCGCAGGGGTTTCATCTTAATCTTCCATTAGAGCTTACTTCTTTAATACCCGGAGCTGCTGCTGAAAGAATGACTGTAATAGTTTTGTCTGTCATTTAACTCGTCTGTCCTCAGCACGCTTTCTGCTGCTCAAAGAATGGCACCTAAGGTTTCGAGTTTCAACAAACAGTTTAGTTTTCTCTAACTTGATACGAGTTCATGGGTCCTTGGTTTAGGAATGAGGCCTGGATTTCTTGGTATTTATTTGCACAATCAGTTGATATAGACGGTCATTGGTAAGTAGAGTACAGTTAATTGCCTTCTAGGGGATGATGTTTTTTCCGTATTTTACGTGGCCGGTCTTGGCATTAGATTACCTGATTGTTACATCTAACTCTCTTTGCTTGCAGTCTTGGTTCATTCGACTGAATGAAACCTAAATATCATAGTTTGAATAGGCATCATGAGACCTTTACCCTCTCGAGCATTAAGAGTTTCACAAAACGTAGTCAACCTTTCTGCATACACAATGCTCTGATCTGAAACATTCTACACCCAGTAGTTGCTTCTTCTACCTTTTGCCAGTATAATAGTGAAGCTTAGCGTTTCTTTCCCTGCTTCACTACTCATCTCTTGTTTGTACTTAGTTTCTCTGTGGTTTTTTCCATGACATTACAAAATGCTACTCAAATGCATAATCGTTTCCTCTGAGCAAGCCATTATGGAGTTAAAAAGACTCCGGTTTTTCCGGGATCTAAAATCATCTTCTAGGACTTTTTATGTGTAGCTTGTTGTCATTGCAGTTCAGGTCTCTGTGTTCCTTTTGAACATCAAGAACCTCTATTTTTTTCACTGATTTCAATCACTTTAAGTGGTGCTGCTTAATCTAGTTCCAGTTGGCTTAGACTGTTTCGGATAGTGAAGTATGTCAGATAGTATGACCTATTTCCAGTTCCATTTATGAGCAAGAGATGAGCTCCTCAAATGTGCGTTGGTTTTAGTCCGTAGATATGTCCTCGGATATGGGTAGATGTTTCTAGAAGCTACAGTTGGTTCTGTATCTCAAACGTATTCTAAGGTGTCCGTTGACATCATTGAGTTGCTGGCGTCTGAGTTTCACTGCTCTTTATACTTCATACTGTCAGTTGCAGCAGTCCACTTAACATGATGGATGTGTATAGTAGTTTGATATAAGGTGTTTTTGATTCAGATAAGAGTTTTTTGTATTCCTGATGTCGTCTCAGGGATTTTTGTTTCGGATTGACAATGAGATTGTTGTTGTACTGGTAGTGGATAAATTTGTACCTAAAGCAGGTGGGGGGTTATTGTACTAGCAAGATGAATGATCTCTATGCCTTCTTATGGTTCCGCAATCTTGTGATTGGATCTTGTCAAACTCATTGGTCTGGTGCTAAAAACAAGTTTGATCGATTCAGATAATGAGGCAATTGGTATTCTCTGTTTTGATGATTGTCTGATAAACGGCCCCTCGATAACTTAACAAAGAAACCATGTCAAAGTAAAGTGTAAAAGGAACATCGTCAAGTTTGCTCATCAAGAAATGCAGGTATATGAATGCTTGATAGAGGAACATAAGGTGTAAGGTCATGGCAGGCTGGATATGGCCAGCTTAGTCGATAAGATAACGCAACAATGCAAAATGATGAGAGTAATCGCTTCAACTCTCCCATTCAGATTGAATGGGGGTGGATTCATGATGGGGTTTACTTTACATAGTGGCTCCGTTACTTCAATAATTTATCTGTTCTATTGCTGATCAGGATAACAGTATTACATAGAGATGAGTGTCGCCTTCTGACCGGCGCGCCGCAAAACGACATTCCCTTGCTGCTCAGCTGCCAAATGAAACAAAAGAACCCGACTGGCCACTCCACTTCCACCACCGCCGCCCCTCTCTCTCATCGTCAATCTCCATTTCCGATTCGTAAATCCGACGGCAGGCGAGAGAGTTTTTTAATCCCGCACTACTTAGAACTCCATTCCCACTGTGTAAAAGGCAAAGCCATAGCTTACCCACTCGACCTCCCCAAAGTTCACAAATTTCTGTCTTGTTCGTCACTCCCAGGCCTCCGTCTGAACATCCCCTGCACCCAGTAGCCATAAATACTCCCCGCAGGTCCCTCACCAATCCGAATTATGGCAGCGGCAACCAGGAGACCTTGTCAGACATTTCTCACTCGAGCTTTACTCAGGTACTCCGCCACGCGATCCGCCGCTACCATGGGAAGTTACGGCAGCGCTGTCCCCCAACGACGACCCGCCGCCTCCTCTGATCAACTCATCAACCTGGAGTATGAGTGCAGCGCCCACAAGTCAGTCCACGTTGCCCCCTCTTTCGATCCCCGCTTTCTTTTACATCATTTCATGGTGTTGTCTGCACATGATTGCCTTTGATTTCAGCTGGGTTCATTTCTCCTCTGTTTTGCGATATGGTTTGCCTGTGATGTATTCTATGGGGGCGGCAGTGAAGAAGCTGCTCTCTTTAGGCTGCCATGCCAGGCTTGAGAGCAGCAGAACCCAGACTGATTTCTTAAGTGATGAAAATGTTTTTGTTTAAGTTGTCTTCTGGTTTCGTTTGGCAAAGTTCATCGTATATGTGGTGTGTTCTGTTTATTTGTTACTTATCTCTTCATCCTAGTAATTTAGGCCTCCGGGTTGAATTGCAGTTACCACCCAGTTCCAATTGTCTTCTCTCAAGCAAAGGGGTCGTCTATTTGGGATCCTGAAGGCAAAAAGTATTTAGATTTTCTTGCTGCTTACTCTGCAGTTAATCAGGTAACCTATTGTGCCTTGTAAATGTATATGCTTTATTGGAATCTTTGGGATTGCGGTTACTGAACCTGTGTATATTGGAGTTGTAGGGACATTGTCATCCCAAGATCATGAAGGCGTTGAAGGACCAGGCAGAAAATCTGACTCTGAGCTCTAGGGCCTTCTACAATGACAAATTCCCAGTATTTGCAGAGAGCATAACAAGCATGTTTGGCTATGATATGGTGCTTCCCATGAACACTGGTGCTGAGGGAGTCGAAACGGCTTTGAAACTGGCAAGGAAATGGGGATATGAGAAGAAAAAGATTCCCAAAGATGAGGTGGTGAACTTTCATATATGTAATAATTGTCTGAGTTTGTATGTTCATGGATAATTCATGTCGTGTTGGGCATTTCAAAGTGACTCCTCGATAAAGAGGGTTATGATTCATGGTCTAATTTTGAAATCCCAGTTAATATGAAAACTGGTGATGATTAGGTAGTCTAGTGTGCTTATTGACTTTATTATCTCATCTCTAATTATGTTAATGTGTTCGATGCAGGCCATTATTGTGTCTTGTTGCGGGTGCTTCCACGGCCGTACATTGGGTGTCATCTCCATGAGCTGTGACAATGAGGCTACTCGTGGTTTTGGACCACTGTTACCAGGCCACCTTAAGGTCGATTTTGGTGACATAGTTGCTCTTGAGAACTTATTTAAAGGTTTGAAGTTTTCACAATTATTTTCACTTTCAATGTCCTAACACTTGGATTTGCATGGTACCATTATCTTAGAAGTGAATTCATGACTTGATCTCGTGTCTTCATGCAGAAAAGGGAGATAAGATAGCGGGATTTCTTTTCGAACCCATTCAAGGAGAGGCTGGGGTATGTGTTTTGTAAATCGCACCTTGATTACTCTACCATATAGCCTGATATACTTGGCTTGTGCATGGTGATGTCTTTCAGAAGTTGGTCATGAATACCATAATATTAACCATGTCTCTAGCTTTACATGGTTTCTCCCTATCATAAGAATGATTTACTGGAAAAATTGTCACTTCAGTATGCCAGAGAAACTCAAGTGAATTGTGAATGCTTGAAAGTTTGTAGTTCTACTAATTGGTAAACATTTTTATACCTTTTTTTTTTTTTTGTTTTGGTTACTAGGTTGTAATTCCTCCAGATGGTTACTTAAAATCCGTTAGAGATCTCTGCTCAAAACATAATGTCCTAATGATGGCTGACGAGGTGCAATCTGGCTTAGCACGAAGTGGAAGGATGCTAGCTTGTGATTGGGAAGAAGTTCGTCCAGACATAGTGGTAAGCTGATTTCCCCTCTTGGTTGCTCCCCTTCTTCTGATTTTCAAGGTGCATCCAAATATTTCAAGTTCTAATCAAGTTGGCATCAAGTTACTTAGGAAATAATCAGCCAATCTCAATCTCGTGCTTCGTACCTAATTTCTCTAATTTTGTTGGTTAGGATACATGGTAAAATTTAATGTTGAAGGTGTTTAGAATTGGACATTTTCAATGTTTCTTGTTGGTTTCTAACCAGTTTATTGGTGGTTATGTGCTTCAGATACTCGGCAAGGCATTGGGTGGCGGAGTGATACCCGTGAGTGCGGTGCTTGCAGATAGAGATGTAATGCTCTGCATTCAGCCTGGTGAACATGGAAGGTTTGTCATTGTCTCTGATACACGTTTTATACTTGTTTGTTTATTATAATCAGCATAAACTTTTGAATGTGGTTTTATTCGCAGCACATTCGGTGGAAATCCTTTGGCAAGTGCTGTTGCAATTGCCTCGCTAGATGTGCTTAGAGAAGAAGGGCTTGCTGAAAGGTCAGCCCAAGTGGGGGAGGAACTCAGGAGTCAGCTACGTAAGATTCAGGAGCATTTTCCAGACTACATCAAGGAAGTTAGAGGAAGGGGTTTGTTCAATGCAGTCGAATTCAACAGCAAGGCCTTGAGCCCGGCCTCTGCATACGATCTATGCCTCAAGTTGAAGGAGAGAGGAGTGCTTGCTAAGCCAACTCATGACACCATTGTCCGCTTAACCCCTCCTCTCTGCATAAGGTAAAAAATCTAATATCCAAAACACCACTTCTCTAATCCGCGCACAGGAATACAGGGAAGATCATATATGTTTGGTTAGAGCAGCAGAAAGGATTATTTTTGTAGTGTGTGTTGAATGGTTGTGAATATGAATGACCCTTGATATATAACATTTTTGTATGGTTCACATTTTTTTTTGCAACTGGCAGTTCGGATGAGGTGAAGGAAGCGACAAAGGCGCTTCATCAGGTGCTGGAAGTTGATCTACCAGAGTTGAGGAAGGAGAAAGCAGAGACGAAGAACGCGCATGAGTCTCACCATCATGCGTCAACTACCTGTGACCGTTGCGGGCGGAGGTCTTAAGCTGCTGTTGAAGCAGTATGTACCCCGTCATTCATTCTCTGCTTATTCTTTTTCTGATAAAAGGATTAGAAGCGAAGGGAAAGAATGGCTTTTGATGGGGCGTTAGTTTTACTGGTTTCAACCCTAAAACCTTTCTTAGGTTTATTCAAGAGACCTTTCTTAGCTGTGTCCAACGTGTTAACGCTTTAATCACTGAGACTATTACCTTACTGGCTGCTAGTTCAATCCATAATGTTCTGTGTCGATGTATTTGTACTATATTGGGGATAACCCTATATATGCAAACCTTTTGAACTGTGAGAATAAGTGTAAGTTGCATGAATAAGGTCGCTCTTCTGCTGTCTTTTTCCTTCATGATGTCTTTTGGTTTTGGATATGGGTCTCAACTCTCAAGGCATTAGAACCAAAGCAGGGGAAGAAGGGGCGGGCACGTGAAGCTCGATGCAAAGGAGCATATGCATGGGAATGAATATAAGAGTCGTTGTCCTGTCATCTTCATCTCTTTTATTTTTATCAGCAAAAGATGAAGGGATTCATTAGTTACCTCAATCTGCCGCAATATAAATACATGCATCCAGATCCAATCCAGGCCTTATCCAGTCTTTTCTCCCACTACAGTACTTAATGCTCTCTACTTATCGGGTCCGGATAGTATAACAACACCCATAGTGTTGTTATACTAACAACAGGATTCATTAAGGGTATAAGGGTAAAATACCATTAATTATTAGATAATAATATATTAAATTAACAGAAAGATAATTATGGACAAGAAGGAGCATCGGAACCCGCCTTCGCTGCTGAGTCGCCATCCTCGCGCATCTCCGCCGTCGCACTCTTAACTTCTCGACCGCCATCATCACTCCGCCGCTTCCAGCCTTCGTCAGTCGCCGCTCCCGTCGGAAATCTCGCCATATATCATCGTCGCCGGCTGTGAATCCGGTCTCCGCTGGTCGAGATAGAAGAGAAGGAGAAAGGGCGATGGAGTCGGGCACTAAAATCAAAATCTCCGCCGCCGCCGTCGCACGATGGCCTCTCGCTCCGTCCTCCTCCGACTGAGATCGCAGCTCCGCTCCACGAAATTACGTCCGCTGCCGGCTCCTCTTACTCCTGCACAAGCATCTTCTTCTCCTCCACTCGCCAGATCGCCTCCGCCGCCAGATCGGAGCGGTTGATTCTCTCATCGATTTCAGATCTCCGTGCATATGTCGGTGGCCGAGCTTTTTTTGTGCTAAGTGCCATATGTGTCGCCCGGAGCTGATGTCATTCTGGCAAATGGTGCCAGTCTCCAGTTATCCAGCCGGAGCTGCTTGCCGGCGGTGTTTTTGATTACTTGCTGGCTTCAGGCTAATTGTGAATCTCAATGCAGTTGAATGAAGTATCGCCGTTGATTTGCTTTTTGGATAATGGATTCCTGTTGCTTTCATTAAGATCTAGCAGTAGTGAGACAGATACAGACGGAAGTAGGTGCACTGCTACAATGAGTAAAATTCCATATGCCTCGTTTTAGATTCCGCCTCGATCTCAGGTCCCCGACTCTTCTCGACGGCGCGGCGCCACCCGGCGCGGCCGAAGACCGTGAACATCGGAGCCCAAGCTCGCCAGATCCAGACCAGGCGGCTGTGGACCTGAGATTTTACATCTTCTTCATTTCGGCAATTTATTGTTTCCGAAGGACCTGGATATTGGGAATTTGAGGAGCCTGAAAGAGTTACGCTTGCGGAGTTGTAAGGTAAGGGAGATTAGGGGCGGAACCATTGGGATGTTGAAAGGACTTTGTGAGCTTGAACTAACAAATGTTTATTGTGAAAAGAATCCAAGAGAAGTGCTTGCTGATATTGGGGAGTTGCAGTTTCTTGATGTCTTGAGAGTAGACGTGAAATATACTCTGGGACGATTTGTATTGCGTAGAGAGAATTTGCTGTTGGGGTCTAAGCTTCCCACAAGTTTGAAGGTGCTACTGACTTCCTCTCCGGTTGCTAATCTTCCAGAGCTGAGAGAATTGGAGGAACTAACAGTTGAAGATTGTGGTAGGTATGGGCTTGAGATCCCGCCAATAAATTTTGGTGGGTTGGGGTTTCCTAACTTTGAATTGCAAACCATAGCTTTGAATTGCAAAAATCTACAAAAAACAGCGTACCAGAAACCTCCCAATCCATACCACAAATCCCCTAAAACAAACCAAAAACCCCACAAAACATACCATAAATATTCCGAAAGCACACCAGAAATCTCATAATACAAACTACAAACACGATAAAGCAAACCACAAACCTCCTAATGCAGACCACAAATATATTAAAACAAACCAGAAACCTCACAAATCAAACCATAAAATTTTCGAAAGCACACCATAAACTTCTTAATGCAAACCAGAAACCTTCTAATGCATACCACAAATCTCCTAAAACAAACCACAAACCTCACAAAGCAAACCACAACATTTACGAAAGCACACCGGAAACCTCCTAATGCAAACCACAAACACAGTAAATCAAACCACACAAAAGCAAACCATAAACGTCCTAATGCAAACCACAAATATATTAAAACAAACCAGAAACCTCACAATGCAAACCACAAATTTTTCGAAAGCAAACCAGAAACTTCCTAATGCAAACCACAAACACGATAAAGCAAACCAGAAACTTCTTAATGCAAACCACAAACACGATAAAGCAAACCACAAAAGACATACAAAAATATGAGAAACCAAACCATAAATCTCACAATGCAGACCATAACATCCGATGGTCGTTGACCGTTGACCGGTCAACGAAAACCGTTGACCGGTCAACGAAACCCGTTGACCAAACTCCGATGACCGTCAGTGAGTAGATTCCGGCGCCGATAAGCATATTCCGGCCCCGATGACTAGATTCCGGCGCCGATAAGCATATTCCGGCCCCGATGACTAGATTCCGACGCCGATAAGCATATTCCGACGCCGGTAAGCATATTCCGGCCACGAATAGCATATTCCGGCGACAAAAAAGCATATTCCGGTGACCGGCGACCATTTTCCGACGACCGGTGACAGAATTCCGGCGACCAAAATTTTGGGCAGAAAATAAAAAAATATTTTATTTTTTTTTATTTTTTTATTTTTTTTATTTTTTTTATTTAAATAGATTTTTCATTATGACAATTATACCCCTGCTTTGATTTTACACTAGGTCAACTCATCTAATAAAAAGTCATCACAACCCTAGCTTCCTATTGGTTGGAGACTAGTGTTGTTACAATAACAACACAAGGGGTGTTGTTATAGTAACCGGTCCCCTACTTATCTCATTCCCATCCTTTAATCTTATCCTCCGTGGGTTCGTGTGGTTGTCTGGTAGCGACTTCTCGACTTCAATGGGCCATTCGTTAACTAACAAACTGTACATCGATAATCACAGCTTAATCTTTAATTAAGCTAACTGGACAAATCATATACAGATAGATACATTCATTGTTATTCTTTCTTTTGGCGGTGTTATTGATTGGAGGGTTTAGACTTGACTCTTGAGGGGGGAGACAAGGTTTAGACTCGACTCTTGAGGGAGACAAGCCAGGACGGAGACACAACAATAATGGGGACTCTCCATTTGCTCCGTTTTAGTAGCTAATGGGTTATGTAGGGATGGCAATTTCGACCTGACCCGATTTACCCGATCTGTTTGACCTGTTTTGGGGCGGGGCGGGCATGGGTACCTCTCATCGACCCGACCTGCCCTGACCCGCCCCATTTTCGACCCGTTCTTGCCTAAATTACATATAATTTTAGTGAAATTACTTAAGATTTTCCTCTTATTACATTATATTTTAGCTATAATAAAGTTGTAAATAAATGAAAACCTCAATTTCTTCAATAATTTAACTACATTTTATCATATTATGGTTTCTTTCTTGGTCTTTCAATGAAAAGATCGAATATTTCTAATGTTATTCACATAAATTACATACCAATGGGTCGACCTGTCCCGACCCGCGCCCCGTGATAAATTACCCAACCTGGACCCGACCTACCATGGGGCGGGTATGGGTATCGAGATACCCGCCCCGGACCTGCCCCATTGCCATTCCTAGGGTTATGCCAATGACGGGAGATGTAAATTTCAACCTCACTCCTTTTACATTACCTGTTTGGCCTGTTTTGGGCGGGGCGGGCGGGCATGAGTATTCTCATCGATCTGATCTATTCTGACCCGTTCCATTCTCGACCCCTTCTTGTCTAAATTACATGTAATTTTGTCAAATTACTTAAAATTTTGTTTTATTACATCATATTTTAATTATAATAAAGTTGTAAATTAGTGAAAACCTCAATTTTTCCAATAATTTAACTACATTTATCATAATATGGTTTGTTTTCTTGGTCTTATAATGAAATTAACGAGTATTTCTAATATTTTTCCATATAACTTACATACTTATTGGGTCAACCTGCCCGACCCATGACATATAATAAATTACGAGTATGGGTATTATGATCCCACCCGAATTTGTCCCATTCTCATTCCTAAGTAACAGACAGTAAACTCAAAGACACAGAGGGGTACAGTTGGTGGCTTTATTTATTTATTTGCCTGGATTCTTATATTATTGAGCTTATACAGAACCGGATTTTGTCCGTAAGAAGACCATAACCTCATCATCTTCTCATTAGTCTCGATGCGGTGCATGTTCATTCACCAACGGTGAGTACAGTTTGTTTAGATGTAGTAGCAACCTTAATTAAAGTTACAGCAAAACTGGTGTAATTTGCTTATAAAAATCGATATGCAGAATCCCAAACTTTACGCCCTTCTTGTTCCTCACTCTCCATGACCTTACTCTCCAGCCTTTACTAATACTATGAGGCGGTACGGCCATGACACTACAAGAAATACTACTTCTACCTACCGTTATTTGACTAGCGTATCGAATACGGTAGTTAATAAATATAAATTACCTACCGTGGCCAAAACGGTAGTCAATAATGACTTAATTACTACCGTATTAACAAACGGTAGGAATTGAGGATGAATACGGTAGCTGTTAATCTTGGAGGTACCAATAAAGAAATGTACCGTAGCCATTTAATTTTACTTTACTAAATTATTTTCTTCACAATTTTAATTGGCCACTCATTTTTTCAGAACAAGAAAAAATATCTTCGCATCTCTCCTCACATCGTCCTCACTTCCCCGCGCAGCCGCACCTACCAAACTTCGCCTTTCGATCTCTCTTCATCTATCTCTGGCGGTAGTTCTCTATTTGTCTCGTTCGCTGGGCATCACCGGTCGTCTCAAATCCCTCCACCGAGTATCTCTTCAGACCACTCGGCCTCGTCTTTACTCTCCCCACTACCGTCGACTGTTCCCATCTTTCTCTCCATCTTCGTCGACTGTCCTGCCTTCATCTACGCCGACTGGGCTCCGTACGTCTATTTTCGTATTCACCTTTTGACCAACGGTAAGAGACTCACGACCGTCCCATCTCTGAACATCAATTTCTATTCGCTCAAATCTAGTTTCCACATTGATTGATGTTCGTATATATTCTCCTAGGGTTGATGTTTTCTGATTGTGTAGGTTTCCCCTCCACTCCCTGCGTATGAAGGCTTTGAAACCTAACGCCAAATGGGTTAGTAAGTGCAAATTCGTTGGGGGCAGCAGCTGAAGCTGAGAGAAACAAAAGCGGCAGGCGAGAAGTTCCTTTGGCTTGCTACTGTTCTCACTCGCCAGTCGACAATTGGAGTCTGGAGACTGTCCGTCCGACTAGCCGCCTTTGCATCTCGTCGGCCACATCGGTAAGTTCATTTTGCAGGCGATGTTGGTTATAGATTTGATTCAGTTCCATAGAACAAACGGGATGCTCTATTGCGGCTTTGATTTTTTGTTGCCCTGGTGATGTTAATGGGGTACTGAGAAACAAATTTGTTGTCGTTAATAGGCCTTGGTGGTTGGATGCTTGATTAGTTTTTGCTACAGGACAATTAGAAACAAATTTTAATTTGCTATGAATTCTGGGAGTTTTTAGTAAATCCAAAAGGTAATAGCATAGTTAATTAAAAAGTCAATTTGAGTTTTTACCTGTTTATATTGAAGTGATCCTAATTTCTATATGCTTGACATGAATCCACACGTGTCAGAGATGGCTGTGTTTGGAAGGGTAGGCTGAAGTATAGTTTAATATGATGGGTACATTATTGTGTCATTGTTATGACTACAAAGCATATTTGGACAATGGACTTAGGAGGGTGGTCGATTAGTATAGTCTTTGATGCTTTGTATCACAAAAGAGCTAGATCCTTGGTGTTCTTACTTTTTGTGTTTCTTTTGTTTCTTAATTGATAATAATACATCATTGATGATTATATGTTAAAAAGAAAGAACAAGACAGATTTGGAATTTGGAGTAACAATATTGGAATGGTTTTTTGGCCATTCTTGGGGATAGTTTTTTTGTTTTCTCTTGGGAAATGTATGGCCAAGAGAGAAGAAGAGAGATTTGGTGGTGGTATGGACGATTGTTGTCTGTTTGCAATTCTGTAATCCTATTTTGTAATGTTATACATCATTATATTATATGTTATACGAGCTTTATAAGCTTTCCTTGAAAGGCAAAGTGCAACACTGAGAGAAGATAAGAGTGATGTGATGGCTCTTTGGCTTGGTTGGTGTATAATTTACTTGTAATTCAAAGAAGTATTTTATCTAATTTCACTACTGTGTACAACAGCAACTCAGCAGCAGAAGGAAGCTAAAGAAGTAACAGTGGCAGCAGAAGGAAGCTATATGTCCCTTTGTTTGAAGGAAGCAGAACCATAATCGAAAAACCAGTACACCATTGTGAAGTCTTAAACCAAAATCTGAGCTTCTTCTGCATCTTTGTCTATTGGTAAGCCTACTTGTTGAATTTCAATTTAAGTCGTTCTTTGTTGTTTGAAATTACGATCCTTACTTTCAGATTCAGCCTATGATATGTTGAAGCTTAGCTCTTATAATTTTTTCATGAACTTCCAGTTTTTCTTTCGATGTTGATTTGTTTATCTATAACATCAACATTTGCGGAAAGGCGAGTTGTTGGGCCAAATCGATCAGTTTGGGCAAGCTATCTCGGGCTAATAGTTCGCAATCCTTCAATATGTCCGATAAGGTCTCTGGATTGGGATGATGTTGGTGAAATAGCAAAAGATCATATGTTTGCTGTTGTGAAGGTAACTAGTGTATAAATGCATACAAATTAGTAGTTTTGGAGTTCTTAGTATTTTCATTAAGTTCATAATTTTAATTTGTATTACTTTAGGAATATTTCTCTCATCCTGAAATGGATTCTTATAAAGAAGATGTCTTAGACCACATTAGAGAACGTTGGACTGATTGGAGATCAGATATGAATTGTGAGCGGGTCAAACCTTGCAAAAGTGTGGAAGAAGCAATTAGAAATGTACCACCAATGATGAACAAAGAAGATTGGGAATGGTGTGTTACAAATGTTTTCAAAGGACAGAAATACAAGGTGTGTTACTTGTCAATTGAATGTTTCACTCATTTGCTGCATCTTAAAGTGGTAATAGATTTTCATTGTATTGTAGAAAGCGAGTGCTGCCAATACAATCAATCGGGGAAAGAAAAGATTGTATCATCACACCGGGAGCAAACCAACACGACAAGTGAAAGTCGATCTGGTACTGCTATTATTGCTTTTGTTTAGTCACCTACTGCATCTTTTCTTATTTTGTACATCAATGAAGGAAGTATGATGATTGAATGTAAAAGTGCATAAGTGCATGTTCAATTCTGTTACTTTTTGGGCAGCATGCTATGTTTTGGTAGAAGGTAATATGATGATTGAATGTAAACGTGG
The DNA here is from genome assembly GCA_946122785.1 of Linum tenue. Lineage (NCBI taxonomy): Eukaryota > Viridiplantae > Streptophyta > Magnoliopsida > Malpighiales > Linaceae > Linum > Linum tenue. Next base: position 60,253,094 of record CAMGYJ010000009.1, on the reverse strand, counting down.
AGATTAAATAGTTGAGATCAACAAGGGACCAACTTTTGGTTATATAGGTGCATGTTAAGCTCTATTTATTCTTTGGGCAGCTTGCTCTGTTTTCGTAGAGAGTATTGTTTAGTTACTTGTTTTGTTTTGGTAAACATATTGTTATTGTAGAGGGAAAAACTTGGTCAAGATCCAACTTTGGAGCAAGTTTTTGAGCATTCTTATAAGCAAGGAGAGACAATAAAAGATCCTGAAGCAAAAGAAAAACATGTAAGTTTGCCAATGTTTATATTTTAGTGTGTAAGAAGCATATTAAGTGATTATATATGTTTATAGGAACAAATTAAGAAAGCTATGGAAGATGCCCCAACTTCTAGTCAATATGACTTGGTAGTCAAATGTTTTGGAGAACAAAATCATGGCCATATGACTTGCTTTGGAGGTGCTGTGAAGCCTAAAGACTTGAAGGTTGGTAGCTCAAAAGATAAGGGGTTAGATGCTAGATTGCGCCAATCTGAAGAAGAGAAGGTTGCTATGCGAAAGCGTATAGAGGAGCTTGAGGCTACAGAGAGAGATAGAGAGGCTGCAGAGAGAGATAGGGAGGCTGCAGAGAGAGAAAGAGCTGAAATGAATGCTCAAATGATGGTTGAAATGAGGGCTGAAGTGAGAACTGAAACTAGGGCTGAAGTTATGGGGGAAATGGAAGTTAAAATAGCGGAACAAGTTAAAGTTCAAGTGGCAGCAATGTTGGGTGCTCGATCGTCAAAGAAAAAGAAACCAACTTAGATCGTATATGTTGGTGGGATGATGAAACGAGGTAAGTCGATTGAACAAAGTATTTCCATGTTATAGTGAATATGATGTTATTTGCTATGTGCTGGGATTAGAATGACAATATGATGATGGGTTGAATCTATACTTGCTTAAATGCTAGGCTTGCTTCACATCTTGTACATGGCAGGGGACACCATTAAGTTGGTGAAAAATTGCAGTTTATCGCAACAACTTAGCTGCTGATTTTTGCTAATTATGTAACTTTCTTCTTTTCTAAAGAATTGTTATCCATCAATTCTTATGTTTCCTGTCTCCCTACCAAAGCATATTCAAGTGACACTATAATCAAAATGATACTAATTAATGTTCCTTGTTAAATTTGCAGGTTTGTTTCCTCAAGTTTAAGATGACTATATTATATTAGAGATTGAAGCATAATGGATTTTGATTCTTGACAGAAGAATAGCTTTTGATGGTTGACTTACAACCTTTTGTACATGAAGTCAAGATGTGTGAATTTCATTCAAAACTATTAGTTAGAAAGAATGTTTGGATGTCAAATTCCTTAACAGTAGTAGCAAGAATAGTTGCATAGTTGGCATTTGTATATGAATTGTTTACTGATTATATAAAATCAGTAGTTGTTACGAATGTTTTCTTTAGGTTGTTGTTTGACATGTTGGAAAATGAAAGAAACTTGCGTAGTTGACAATAGTTTTCAATTTTAGTGACTGCTTATGATAGACGAAATATTTATTCCCCACCGTTGTACCCTTTAGCTACCGTAAGTACAATAGTTAATTGTGAACTCATTCCCCACCGTTTCACTTTTTAACTACCGTAAATACCCTAGCTAATTGTGAACTCATTCCCTACTGTTTCACTCTTCAACTACCGTAACTTACCCTAGCTAATTGTCTACTCATTCCCTACCGTTAAAAGACCGGTGGTTAGAAATAACTTTTAACTACCGTTAAAACTGTAGTTAATAAAACTTAATAACTACCGTATTTTTACCGTAGTCAATACATTTAACTACCGTAGTATGAAACCGTAGTAAATAATCACTTTTAACTACCGTTTTGACTTTTACCCACGGCCAAGTTAACCACTGTATTTTGACCGTAGCTAAAAGTATTAACTACCGTTTTGTGACTATTAACTACCGTTTTTACTCTAGGCAAAAGTGTATTTTCCTGTAGTGTGAGGTGTGTTGGGAGGCTCTCCGGGCGCAGAGCCTCCAAATATTAAGGGGATTCCAGTTAGATGTAGACATCTAGTGGTTAATTTGATTATATATTGTAGATTGTATTTGTGGTGTAAAGTGGTATATAATTAATCGATTGTGTTTGATAATAATGAATTTAATTATATAAATTAATATTATTGTTAGTCGTTAGTAAATATTCTTATGGACATACATATATTGCATGTACGTATAATGATTGTTAAAGTTGTGATTGGGAGCCAATAATTATATTTGTTTAACAAAATTACGTAAGAAAGTTTTAATTTATATAATTAGTTATTACAACGATTGAAAATGATCTCATGGAGACTATGAAATTGAGAGAGCTAGTTAATACATAATTTTATTTTAAACGATGATAAAAAAAAAGATTACATTTTAGTAAAAGTTGAAGAGATTACATTTTTACTTTTTAGTAAAAAAGATTACATTACGTGGAGGACAATATCCGAGCATGCATGTTCTCTTCTTTTATAATTAAGGTGGAGACACCGGCCCACTGCTTTCCGCCGGAATATATAATATCCGAGCATGCATGTTCTCTTCTTTTATAATTAAGGTGGAGACACCGGCCCACTGCTTTCCGCCGGAATATATAGCTGCACTGCAGCAGGTTTATTATTGGTACTCCTTTAATTTGATGCCAAAAAATGGCGTTATATATATATGGTGTCTGTCACATATCATTTTCCCTAGTCATTCCCATTGCTCTATCATACCATATATAAATTCTTTCGTTTCCTTAATCTAGTTGTATAATGTAGATAGACTAACCTGAAAGTGCCCACGCTTGTACTTAATTAATTGATTAGTTGCCTTAATCCCCTGGCACTGGCAGCTCTGATCTCGTACGATCGATAATGGCGGTAGTTGGGCAGCTGGGATCCGGTGGTTCAACTACCGGCCCTTCATTTCCTCCATATTCCATTTCTAAGGTTTCAACGGATTGAACTCTAATTTTAAATCTTCCCGTACAAAAATTGCATTAGTTGTTACTACAAAATGGCAAGCAAATGTAGTTGGAAACACACACATAAAAAAAATCAACGTTTCCAAGATGTGTGTTAACATCCTTCAAAGTTGAGACAAAAATATCGGAGTGCAAGTTAGCAAATAAAACGTTAAGGTATGCCTATGGTGATTTGGAGTGATTAAGTCAGTAACAGTAGTAAGCATGAGCAAGATAGCAAATAAAAAGTTAAGGTATATCTATGGTGATTTGCAAGTTACCGTAATTTGGAGAAAACGGTCGAACTTATTTTTTAAGTGGTCAACCACTTTACAAGAAAATGGTGTACCGCTTCCATCAAGTGGTCGGTCTGATGACACACTTACTTTTAAGTGGTCGACCTATTCCATCAAGTGGTCGACCACTTTTCAAGAAAATGGGCTACTGCTTGGTGGAAGTGGTAGACCATTTTCTTGAGACGTGGTCGACCATTTGATAAAATAGGTCGACAATTTGAAAACTTTTCAAGAAACCATTTACACCAAGCGATCTACCTCTTGCGACAACCAGTCTACCTCTTTCGACAATGGATCGACCTGATGATACATTTATCTTCAACTTACACCCGTTTGTTGGAGGAGGTAGACCGCTTCCGCCAAAACAGTATACTGATTCTGCAAAATGGTTTACTTACCTCTTCCGGCGAACGATCTCTGTTTTCGCAAACGATCACCCAAAGGACAAAGTTATCTTATACTTTCATTAATTAAGAAAATAATGGACAATAGGAGACCTACAATACGAAATTGTTTTGTAGTAATGCAACATCCTATCACTTGTGGCAACCAAATTCCTACATAAATTATAGGCCAAGACAAAAGAAACAACACCCTCTTTTAACACTTTTGGAATAAAAAACCACAAGAGAAATATGATATGAGATTTATGGACTTTGAAGATAACACAATTGTATAACAATTATACTCTATTTTTTGAGCATCTTCAGTACAACAATAGTAACAAAGTTGGTCCGTCGCAAGACAACTATATGATAAAAACAAACAAACTTAGAATTTGAAGGAAAGATAAAAGTCAACATAGAGAAGTCAAATATAAGAAATAGATATGAAGAACATTTTTCATATCAACGGGAGAGCAATCACTCAAGAAACTTGTCATCTATTCTCTAGTTTTTGTACTAATTTTAACTCTCTTCCTAGCAATCATATATATTATTATCGGACTCTAATTATATATGATGGAATCACTAACAATGGTTGTTGATCGATTGTTGAAAGCGATGGACCGCTTGATGGAAGTGGTAAACCGTTTTCTTGTAAATGGTCGACCTTTTAGTGGAAGAGGTCGACCGTTTGTTGAACATTGCATAATGAAAAATAATACATATGGTTGACCTAGCAATCATATATATTATTATCGGACTCTAATTATATATGATGGAATCACTAACAATGGTTGTTGATCGATTGTTGAAAGCGGTGGACCGTTTGGTGGAAGTGGTAAACCGTTTTCTTGTAAATGGTCGACCTTTTAGTGGAAGAGGTCGACCGTTTGTTGAACATTGCATAATGAAAAATAATATATATGGTCGACCATTCCAGTAAATAGGTCGACCGTTTGTCATATTTTGTTCTAGTTCGACCGGTAATTATATATGAAATAGCGGACGGTATAAATTTAGAACCACTTTTCACCCAGGATGTATTGCAAGAAAAGGATAATCTGAAATTTCAAGTTGTCAATTACATTCTTTATGGAAATGATAATGGTAAACCGATTCGGGGAATTTTGGACACAAGTATTCAATTAGTTCGGACTTGTTTAGTGTTGAATTGGGACCAAAACAAAAAAGGTTCTTCTATCGAGGAAGCCCGCGCTTCTTTTGTTGAAGTAAGTATAAAAGGTCTGGTTTGTAATTTCCTCAAAATCCGCTTATTGAAATCCCATATTTCATATATTAGCAAAAAAAGGAATGATCCCCGAGGTTCCGAATTTTTCTCTGATAATGGTTCAACTCACACCAATATTAATCCATTTTATTTCAATAACGATGACTTGCAAGTCATCATAGCAAAGGCCAAAACGTTTATTAAAGTGAAAAATTTCCTAGCCTGGAAGACATGAATTTTCTTTTATAATGGCAAGACATGAAATCACTAGCAACACTATAAAATGTGACTTTACCATTCCTAATCAACTAAATATAGTTGTAGATCATGACTTGAATGACGTTATGACTATTAAAGGCTTCTTAACTTTAGGGTTTCCATGCTCATCGATTCACATTTTGTTGATGTGACTTGAATCGGACTATCAGCCGCTACGACTGGAAATCACGGGGTGTATGAGTCGATACACGTTTGGGTTGTCAGTTTTGGGCCTGGTTTGTAACCATTTCCTTTACCAGATTGGATTAGGTTTTAGACCCACATGGAGAAATATAAATACTTTTCATCTCCTCTATAATATGTAATCTCCTCGATAAAGTGAAACTGGCTCTCTCTTGCTCGTGGACGTAGCTAACACACATCGTGTTAGTGAACCACGTAAATCATGTGTCTGTTTTTTATTCTGGCTTTCGTATTCTTGCTTTCTCGATTCCGACGATTTTTCGATCCGTAGCAGCGCAGTTATAAGTTAACGTAGTTAAAGCTCTATAGAAAAAATCCAGAACAAGAAACAGACTTTGTTCTTTTTCTTTTTTCTATAGCTGTTCTTTGTATATATAATATAAGGTCGGATATTCAGGCAATCCGTCTTGATTATTCTGTTTCATTATTCTGTATAATATAATACAACACTTCACTTTAGTAGATTTTAACTGATTTATCGTATTTTATCATATTTCTCTTTTAGTTTAGTTTTAATTTACATTTACATGATATGTACAAAAAAGTTACATTATTGAATATATCGTTGATACGCAGATAGCAGATAAGGTAAGAAGTATTTTATTTTTCATTCTAATCCATCTAATAAGCAATGGTGAGGGAAAATTTTGGTCAGAAGAAAAGTACAATTATGTAGATTACTTTCCCAATTCCAATGAAGATGTTAGATACAAGAGACTTTAATCGGTGAACATGAATAAAGATAACTTGTACAATGTTTCAAAACTCAAATTAAGTTTTTTATTCAGAAACCGTAATTTTGTACAGTAGTTTCTTTTGTTGTTGTTGTTTCTTTCCGGTCTTCGCCTTATGAGCAGAAAGTATAAATGATAGCATTTGACCGTGGAGTGTGTGAATAAAGAAGTGTGATCCCTTGATGCACAGTAGTTGTGTAGGTAGATTGTGAATCCATATGTGGTCAAAGTCCGTCTCTGGGATATGTACTTCCTGTGTCCAAAAGTGGGTGAGAAAAGAAATGCACACTGCACAGATCGATGATATATGGGTATTGCCTAGCTAGGTAAGGAGAAGCCGAGAAGGGGACGCTGAAGCTGCGGGCATGTGCTGGCTGTTTAATCAGCAGAGCAGACCCCTCACTCCCCTGTTGCCGTTTTTGCAGTACTTACTGCCATGATTTCCTCGGGATACCTTGCCCAATACGGCAAGTGGATTAACAACTTGCAAGCTGTAGCTAATTACGTACACCGATCGATGGAGTAATTGGATCTTCCTTCCTTCCTCCGCCCGCCCCCTTCTTCCGTACCACTACCAAAGTACGTACCCTGGCTTCACCTTCACCTGCACCAAGAAGACAAAACACATGAAGGCAAGGGAACACATGCCCCGCACTTTGCTTGCTCCTCAAGTTAGGGTCGGTCCACTCCAGCCACTTGCAATTTTACTCGAGTTAATTTCCACTCCGTAGGAGCTTAGCTTGCTCCTAATTAATTGATTGATTATTATTCTATAATACTATCTACTTATATAAGCTGCAGAAGCAGGTTGGATAGGTAACGGTGATTTATTAGCGCTACAGGACAAAATATTTATTTAGGATATATATCGTTGTCGTTATTGTGGTTACATTTAAAATGATTCCTGCCCAGAAGTGAGTGTTTTACTACTCCCAGATACAGTCTCGTGTTTTTATATAATGTATATGAGTCAGGTTGGCAGGTTTTACCCCATATATATATGCTCAGGGAATTGATTAGAGGGTAATTTAAAATTTATGCGAGGAAACTTAACCAAACTGGATTGAAGCAGTCGAAACCTAGTTTTTTTTTTTCTTCTTATACTTTGTTGTTTATGTAATGTACCAATAATAATTGTTTTCAAAAATAGATTAAAGTAACACAAACCGACATGTAGCTAGCGGGAAAAACATGGGTTCCTTGTCGTGATGTGGGAGTAGGTGTTGGCAAAAGGAGGAAGAGGAACAAATGGAAGAGCAGAAGGGTTTAGCAGCAGAGCACCTTTGAAATCGCGGATCACACGAATTACTACATTGGGCTGGCCCAGAAAGCGGACGGCGTTAGATGGGCCATATTGTTTGGGTTAATCCACAACGGAGCCCAACAAATAAACTGTTTTTTCTCTCTTTTGTTCTCTCTTCGCCTCGGTCCTCGCTCACGGGGATAAGAGGAGAAGCACTCTGCAGTCTGCACCAACAACCCAACTAACTTAGGGAAGGGGTAGCCGGTAGGAGGAAAGTGGGCCCACCAACGTGAAAAAGGATTTTCAACCCACCTATACACAAAACAAAAAAAAAATAAAAATAAAAATAAGAGCCTTCATAAACTAAAAACAAAATATCTAAAATGAAGACAAAAGTGATGGCCTGATGCCAAGTTGTTGCCCAAAAGAAAACCAATAATTTAAGGGTTAATTGCATGGTTGGTCACTGAGATTACAAAAAACGTTCATGTTTGGTCACTGAAAATATTTAAATCCAATCTTGGTCACTCAAATTAGTTAAATGGTTCAAGTTTGGTCACTCTCCGTCCAACTCCGTTAAATATGTCTGATGTGGCAGTCAACTCTCAAAGTTGACCGTTAACTAGGTGATGTGGCAATTAAAAAATAATAAATAAAATAAATTTTAATCTTCTACCATTTCCAACTCATTTTCACAATAAAGTAAACTAAAAAAAAATAAAAAAATAATTATAAATGGCTTCTACCGTTTGGTCACACGCCCTCACTGCCTTCCTTCTTGCCTCCAATCCGGCTTCAGCCTCCTCCTCCGCCACCGACGACGACGACGACCTCACCTTCCTCGAAGACGACTCCTCCTCCTCATCCCCCACCCAGCACTACCCCGATTCCGATCACTTGCAGAGCTGAAAGGGTGGAAGACGACTCCTCCTCCTCATCCCCCACTCAACTCAAAATCAGTTGAGTTTTTGTTTGGCAGTTTCTTTGAATCAGTACCAGCTAATTAAGTTGTGTCCTTAATACCCAGGAAAGGAATGAAGGAAGACTCAATGACTGGTTTCCCTAGCATCACCGATGTGTTCGTCGATTTCAATCACCGCCATGAGCTGTTCCTCAAAAGGGTCTATTCGGAGTGCTTGGGTAAAAAAGCTTCCATAGTCGGCATCCACGTCAATTTGGGGCTTCGCAAGTTTGTGGAGCAGCAGGTCTTCTTTGGCGGGATTAATTTCGACCCCATCTTCAGCAGGTCTTCCACCCTTTCACCTCTGGTTTTTTAGTCAGAGCTTCCACCCTTTCAGCTCTGCAAGTGATCGGAATCGGGGTAGTGCTGGGTGGGGGATGAGGAGGAGGAGGAGTTGTCTTCGAGGAAGGTGAGGTCCTTGTAGTCGTCGGTGGCGGAGGAGGAGGCTGAAGCCGGATTGGAGGCGAGGAGGAAGGCGGTGAGGGCGTGTGACCAAACGGTAGAAGCCATTTATAATTATTTTTTTATTTTTTTTATTTTACTTTATTGTGAAAATGAGTTGGAAATGGTAGAAGATTAAAATTTATTTTATTTATTATTTTTTAATTGCCACATCACCAAGTTAACGGTCAACTTTGAGAGTTGACTGCCACATCAGACATATTTAACGGAGTTGGACGGAGAGTGACCAAATTTGAACCATTTAACTAATTTGAGTGACCAAGATTGGATTTAAATATTTTCAGTGACCAAACATGAACGTTTTTTGTAATCTCAGTGACCAACCATGCAATTAACCCAATAATTTAATTTCCACCCCTCTCTCTCACTGACTTGGAAATGGTATGGACCTCCACCACCACCACCAGCTATCTCTTTACCACTCACCCACAGTTCTTCTTCTATATATGTCGCAGGTTTATCATACTATTTTATGTACGAATTGAAGTTGTCTAAAACAAATTAGGGTTAACTAGTAGTAACCCATATAAGTCATCATCTAGTATCCTTCAGTTTATCTAACAATTATTTGGAAGTAGTCATGAAATAGCAAACAGAAGTAACAGAGTCCCGCAACACGATCATTATAACGTTACACATGAAGAGTTTGCGGATGAAGAAAATTTTATTTAATAGAGTGTATAGCAAGCAAACCCAATAGAGAGAGTCATTCATCATAAGGAGGAATTCCAAAACACTTTGAATGAATGACATTTGGAGGATCTGGGGTACTATGAAAATATGTTTAGCTGGGATAATGGAAGGGTGATGAAACTTTCTTGGAGCAGAGACTAGATAGAGCAGTAGCTAACCTGTAATGGAAAGAAGAGTTCCCCGAAGCGCGAGTCTATCATCTGGATAGATGGGTTTCGGACCATTTGTTTATCAAGATAGAACTTAACTTACAGGAAGAAAGGGTTCGATGGGGATGGCATTTCAAGTTTGAAGCCTACTAGCAGCAACACGAGGAATGCTCATCTGTTATAGAAGCTGAATGGAATAGAAACCCTGACCTACCGTTTGAGGACAGGATCTAAAACTGTGAGAAATTTCTTCTGGATTGGGGTAGGAAAACTTTAAGGAACCTAAAAGCGAGGAAAAGAAGGATTGAAAGAGCTTTGGCCAAACTTTCTAAGGGCAAAAAGAACAAGGTTGTCCTTCTTCAACGCCAAGCTTTAGAGAGAGAATGAAGTCTTGGACCAAGAGCGAATAAGGTGGAAACAGAGGTCAAGAACAGATTGGCTAAAGGAAGGGGACAAAAACACTAGTTTTTTTTCATCGAAAAGCATCCAACAGGCAACAAAGAAACACGATTAAAGATATGCAGGGTGAGGATGGAATGATTTTCAAGCGCCAAGAGGGGGTAATGAATTGCTTCACACACCATCTTAGAAAGTTATATAAAGCGGACCAGACTCCAGATATTCTATAAGTGTTGGAAGTCGTCAAGCCCTAGGTTACACCTCAAATGAATCAGGAGCTTATGAAACCATTTTCAAGGGAGGAAATCTAGGAAGCATTAAAAATGATGGCTCCAACTAAAGCCCCGGGGTCAGATGGTGCACAAAAATTGGAGAGTGTTAGCGGATACTGTGTGCATTGAACTATAGAGAATCTTATTAACATGTATGGTCTCTTCCAATCTGAACCATACTCTGTTGGCTATGATCCCTAAGACAAAGAAACCACAATCACTTAAGGGGTTTTGTCCAATTGATCTTTGTAAAGTACTTTACAAAATTTTGTTGAAAGTACCTGCTAACAAATTGAAGAGGATTCTAGATGAGGTGATTACTAAGACACAAAGTGCCTTTGTCCGTGGGAGAAACATCACAGACAACATCATGGTGGGATTCAAATGTTTCCATGTCATGAAAAACATGATTCATGGCAAGAAGGGATTTGTGGCTGCTAAGCTCGATATAGCTAAAGCGTATGATAGAGTTGAATGGAATTTCCTCGAAGGAATAATGTTGAAGTTGGGATTTAATGAAGATTGGGTTAAAATGATCATGAGTTGTATTACCTGATATGAGCACAGTTGTGCTTGTTTAAGATCAAAGCGCGCAACTCAGTCCCCCCTCGAAGAAGGCTTGAACTTTGAACAAACTTAAAACGAAAAACGGACCCAAAGGTGCAATCTTTCACGTGGAAGAAGGCTCGATTGGTTTGGGATAAAGCTCGGTCACGATTGATGCGGTTTCAATCGATATGAAGCAAGCTTGTTGCTGATTCTCAACCAACACACAAGGATTTGGTGACAAAGTCACAATTTTCCATTCAATCTTCTCTGCTTGAACACGAGGCTTTCAAGCCCTTAAATAGACAACAAATAACCTAATTCTAACTCTAATCAAACAAGGAAATCGAGCTCTAGTTCTAACTTAACAAGGAAACAACTATGGTTGCTTCAATTGCCTCCAAAGGTGTGAATCTTTGTTTAGCTTTGGGGCAGTAAGATTCTACATACTAGGGCTAATCTAAGCAGGAGGATCAAGGATGCACATGATGAATGCCCATTTTGTGGGCTTGTGGAAATACAGGAACATATTACTTGAGAGTGTGACTGGGTAGGTAGGGTGTGGAGACCTAGCGATCTGGCTTCGTATTTCACTTTTGGAGAGGGGAAAAGCTGTGAAGAATGGCTATGCAATCTGGTTGAGAGAACGAGCAAGGAAGAACTGACTAAGGTGCTAATCACTCTATAGTTCTTATGGAAAGAGCGCAACAACCACCTCTTCAATAATTCGAAGCTTGAGGAATGGTAAATAGGGACAAGGGCACAGAATTATCTGGAGGAATATCAACTTCATCAGTCATCGGGAACGTCGGGAACAAGCTACCAGTCTCAAGAATCCAGGCCAAATGGGAATCACCGCCACCAGGAACCTTCAAATTGAACACCGATGCAGCGATCCTAGGTGAAGAATGAATAGGTTGTGGTTTGGTAATCAGAGATGGAGAGGGACATTTTCATATGGGAGCGACTTATCGGACGAGGACGAAATGGTTGGTGGAGATGGCGGAGGCCCAAGCCCTACTTTGGGGACTGAAACTTGCTCGAGCACACCAAATTTTTTTACCTTTATTGATGGAATTTGTCAGTCAATCTGTGATCCATAAGCTGAATAGAAGGGAGGCCACAAAGATGGAGGTGGCGGGGATTTGTGATGAGATTAGAGAAGTCGCTGGAGCAGAAGGAAATGTAGAATGGATGTTTTGGGGGAGAGCTGGGAATGCTTGTGCCCATCCGATGGGTAGAATGAAAAGTAGATATGAGGAGACGGAGATCTAGATGTCTTGTCCTCCTATTTTCTTGATACATCAACTTCTAGTTGATGACAATGTAACCCCTGAACTTTGAATTTTATAAATATAGGCGGATTGTAAAAACAACCCCTGAACTTTGAATTTTATGAATATAGGCTGATTGTAAAATAAAAAAAATAGAGAGGGAGACATTATCTATCGAAACTACCTAGCTAGTAGCAAAAGTAACGGAAGGTGGGTAGTGAAGTGAAGAGTTTCAGATATACCTAAAGTTTCACACTTGCCAATTTAGCTGGTACCCTCCCTGCCTAACCTAGTGGCTAATTTTATTATTTTAACCATATATTGCACCATGGAAACATAGTAGTCGGCATCTTTTAGTGTCGGGAACCTGTAATTTGAGACAGAGTCGCCAACAAAAGTTAGCATAATATCATAGCAAAGGGAGAGCGAATCAGAAAAAGGAAGCACTTAATCTGGAAGAAGAAAAACTAATTAATATAACATTTACATATGAATTACCATTAGTTTAGTACTATTAGGACAAAGAAATCACAGGAAGGGCTTAGTTAGGCCTTCCAAAAGGACCGCTAATTTACTTTAGTTTTGGTGGATCATTATTAGCAGCATGCCAAACATAGCAACAAGAAAGAAAGAATATTAGAGAAGGCAATTTTAACATGTACCAACTTATTAACAACTAAAGTAATCACCCTATTCATAAAATAATAATAATCATCATCATCATAATCATAATCACCCCCAGGAAAAGGACCACTTCATAATCACTGTACATCTTATTCACTTCACCTTTAATCTTGAAAATATTTGCATGTAAGAAAATATTAGTATTGATATTTATTTTCATATATGTTGAGAAAAATAAATTTATGTAATTATGCACATTTGATTTGGGGTGAGTAATGAGTGGGTTGAGTGGATTTCAATTTCAAATTGATCTATCTATTTTATTAACAAGTTGTTATAATTGTGACTCTCGATCCATCCATATTCTTATTTCAGTTTGGGGTGAGTGGTGGGTGGATGCGAGGTTAACTCATAAAAGCAATTCCTCGACTATTCATTAGACAAGTTGTCTAATATTTGTAATAAATTAATTCCAAATTAGGAAGACAATAGTCATTTAGACACTCAACACTTTGTCTCTTGTGGATCCGTCTAGATACTTTTGACATGTAAATTTTTCCTACTCATACCAATTTTCCAATTGACCACTTTACATGAAGTATTTGTTCATAAAGAAAACAAAGTCATGACCACATATTTCTAGAGATCAAGACTTTTTACGCGTGTGGATATTAATTCTCTAACAGATGCATCAAATTTATCATTGATCCATCACTGATTATGTAGAAAATATTGGCATTTTTTGACAGGTTATAATTTGCATTCTAATATTAAATGAACATTACACAATAACAAACAATAGTTGTTCAAAAATATTTTCTATTTTCTATTTTGGAAGTCCATGGTTAGTGTGTGATGCGGTTAGAAAGAAAAATGAATATTTGATAATATAAACAACAAACGATTCTTTTTAATGTGAAAGTGAGATGCAGGTCATTCGGCTGATCCCAACCCACCCACCCAAATACTGCAGGCAAAAAATTTCAATCCATGATCCACCCATACTAATCACCTCATCCAATACAATCATAATTATTTGTTAGTGTATCGATGTCAAACCGCAGATTAGCTAGCCACTGCAATCCTAGATCCTACAATATACTTCATCGGCTCCGTTAAGAAAAAGGCATTAACCATTAGTAAAAAACCGAATTAAACAAAGGACAGATAGGACAAGGAATCGATAAGGTAAGAAAGCAGGGGAAAAGGACAATTAATTAATTAATTAACTATCCCTTAATTATTGTTTAGAAAAGAAATCAGGATCAAAATTGCGTCATTCTAATCAGTGGAAATGAAAGGCCACCCCTCTCAAATCAAAATTATTTAAAAAAAACTCACTAAATTGATAAATATCCTAAAAATTTGCCATTTGCTCCCTTCATTTCTCTTTAATTTTCCCACTGGTTCTTCTTCTCTTATCTTCAAGCATCCATTCATCTCTTTCTCTCTCCCTTTTTTTCTTTATTTTCTAGTTGGCATTGTCTTTTACGCGCATAATAATAATACTAATTAAAATGAATAGTAACCGCAACATTTTATTTCTTTTTCAATATTATTTATATTTTGGTTCGCGCATTCTCTGACTGTGAGTGTCTCTCTCTCATCGGCCATCTCTCTCTGTAAAGACAAAGCCGTGGATCTATCTCCTCCTCCCACCATTCCTTTCCATTTCCTCCTTCCCTCTTCCCCTGCGAGCGATAGAAGCTAAAGCTAAGAAGACCATCCCGCTTTCCTCTCTTACCCACCATCTCTTCTCATCTCTTCTCTTCTCTTCGTCTGCACGATTTTCCCTCTGTCTTTTCGCATCGTCTTCTCGATCGCCTCATCCCCGTTTCTTTCTCCGCCTTCCACTCCACAAACCCATCCATTCATGTCTTTCTCCACCTGCCCCTTCCGCAGATTAGATCTACCCTTCTCACCTTCGTTCTCCCTCTAGAAAACCCACCTTTCAGATCTCTCCCTCTCTCTTTCTCCTCCTCTGGGTCTTCCCTGTCTCTTCTCTTTTTCTCCACCCCTTCTGTATCTAAGGAGGGGAAAACCCAGTTACAGGGGACTTTGATAATCATGGCGGTCTCAATTCGCCCAGATCTGACCTCCAGAATCTACCCGGAGGCCGACCCAACATGCTGCTCCATCACCCTCGCCGCCGGGATCGACCACTTCGACCGCCTCCCGGACTCCCTCCTCATCCTCGTCTTCAACAAAATCGGCGACGTCAAGGCCCTGGGGCGCTGCTGCGTCGTCTCCCGCAGGTTCCACTCTCTCGTCCCGCAGGTAGAGAGCGTCGTCGTCCGGGTCGACTGCGTTATCTCCGACGACGACACATCCAACTCCTCTTCCTCCGACAAGTCCCGCTCATCGGCTTCCTCCTCCGGCTTCTCCTCCATTTTCCGGATGGTCTTCGGCGGCATTGTCAAGCCGTTCCAGGCTCTGGGTCAGTTGCTGGGTCCCAAGCGCGAGATTCAGGCCTCCTCTTACGCCTCCAGGAACGGGCCTCTCTCCGTCGGCAGCAGCGGCGGCGGAAACGACGACGACGCCGGCGAGATGGACCAAGGCGGCGTCACCCACCACTCCCCTACGCAGGTTCTTAAGAATTTCAACGAGATTCGTTTCTTAAGAATCGAGTTACCCAGTGGGGAGCTAGGGATCGACGATGGCGTGCTCTTGAAATGGAGGGCCGATTTCGGATCTACCCTCGACAATTGCGTTATCCTCGGCGCTGCCTCCGTCATCAACAACGGCCATTCTAAGCAATTCACGGCATCTCCAGATCCTCCCGTCGCCACTACCGATTTAGTTTGCGCCAATGCAGGGGGAGATGATAACGGGAGCATACCGGAATCTTTCTACACAAACGGCGGCCTGAAGCTCAGAGTCGTCTGGACGATTAGCTCTCTAATCGCCGCCTCGGCGAGGCACTACTTGCTTCAGCCCATAATCGCCGAGCACAAGACGCTGAACAGCTTGGTGTTGACCGATGCGGATGGTCAAGGCGTGCTGTGCATGAACAGGGATCAGCTGGAAGAGCTGCGGGTGAAGCCATTGTCGGCTTCCTCTGCTTCCAAAAGGACACTTGTCCCTGCTCTCAACATGCGGCTGTGGTATGCCCCCCACTTGGAATTGCCCAATGGAGTCGTTCTGAAAGGTGCCACTCTGGTCGCGATTAGACCCAGCGAGCAGACCTCGGCAAAGAAGGAAGTTTGTGATCTGTCGTGGGTCTCCACAGCTTTCGAGGAGCCTTATGGTACTGCGGCGAAGATGCTTGTCAAGCGGAGGACTTACTGCTTGGAGATGAACTCTTTCTAACTGGGTTGCCTAACTGATCATGGCAGCTGAGGTAGGAAATTTGTTTCCTTTGTCTGCGCAGCTGTAGGATTGGTTTGCTTTACATGGTAGCTTGTGATGATGCTTGGTTGTTTACATAAATCTGCAAATGATCGGCTTTCAGTCTCCAAGTAGGCGTTAAGGGATATATGTTAGTCCATCTATTGCTAGCTGAATTGTTCATTTGGATATTCTGTATCATATATACATCGAAGTGAAATGTAGAACAAATGATGCATCTCTGGATGATACTTTGAACAAATCCTTTTGGCTTGCACGTTGATGGCTTGCATTTGCTAGGATGACCACTCATGTAGCATTGTCCTTTGTCCAGGTTGCAGAGGATTTGCAGTTTGAAATTGCAAAGATTCAAGGGAAACACCGCCGAGAGAAGTAAGTGAAAACAATTTTGCACCAAAGCTTTTGCATGAATCAGCTGCTGCAATATAATCCTGGAAGGTCGAATGTGAATCCTGCATTGAACTAACTGCCTGCAAGAACCACTCATCCTCGATCTCATTCTGTCTGTACTGTGAGATACCGGAACCGCCATTTTGCTACATGAAGTTGTTGCTTGGTATTTAAAGGAAGGAAATTGCATCTGCTGCTTGGTTTTTTTATGGCTGTGAGGCATATGCTTTGTAAGGGTGCACGAACACTTTGCTGCTAGACCAAAATGTCGCTGAAAGAGCTTTGAGTTTGTAGTAGCACTCCTCATTTTACTTTTATCTTTAAGCACCACCAGTATCATATATATATGTGAATATTGTAGGTAATGAGAGAATATGTACTGCTTTGCTTATTGTTAGTTCTTAATTCAATCAATAAAACAACTTTTCCCCTTTGTTTTCCCACACTCTTTCTGCTGATCTATTCGTCAAAAGTTAGGCAGTTGGGATGCCAAAACTATGTAGTTATGATTCAGCTTCTGTTTCTATTGATTAAACAATTACTAGTTTCGTGGCTACACTTACTACACACGCAGGCAGCAGGCTGGCTGGTGCAGCACCTGACATTTCACTAGTTCTAGCTTGGCTAGGGAGCAGCAAGCACCAAACACCAACTAGACCTGTTATTCTGCATTACTCTTTTCTGCACAACCCTAATCCAAGTTCCACCAAATATGGCATCAACCTTACATAGGTTCCAATCCCAGTAATTTGAGTAATGGGATTGCCCGCTTTTCATTTCTGGAATGGCTGATATGAATGCTAGATAACCCTTTTGTTTAGAATTAGGGAAGCCTTCTTCTTCTAGATGCTCCAATGGCAGGAGGAAACTGGAATCCTTCTGGAAACAGAGACTGGAACCCAGGTCGAAGCACCCTATTGGAACCCAGATGGATAGCCACCGTAGCCGCATTAATTGACAGATATTTGTAAGCAAAGCCATTTCGGCCGGCACCCGCCCGTTTACTTTTCTGAGGCGTACGGGGAGCTGTAGGGCTTAGCTGGTCAGGCTGCCTGCCTTAATCAGTGAACTATGCAAAGTTATCACATGACAGATACTTAATATTGCATCATACTAAAAGGTCTGATCTCTTATTTCCTCCCACGTGACTGCTAGCAACTCCTGCGCCTAAATATGAACACCCTCTTCCTTTCCTTCCATGGCTAATAGCTTAGCTTGCATCCTCATCTTGACTTTCTTCTTTTCTGATGACATGGGGTTTCAGTCCTGTCCTTTTCAGACCCTCCAAAAGGGTAAAAAAAAAAAAAAACCTTTGCTTTGCTATGTTTGTCAGGCTGATGAAGAGTAACATGGGGGCATTAAAACTGATGTTGCAGTGGAGTCATGTTACGATGCTGCTGCACAAACATGGAGGCTTTCCCCTGATCCAGGAGGCGATGAGACGAGATGGGTTCATTAAAAAGGTGTAATTATGGCTCATGGGTGGTAGGCTTTTCCATTATACTAATGGAAACCGCCAGCCACCACAAAAATGCAACACCTATCACAAACAAGAGAAGCTTTACAGAGGACTTGGGGGGGGTCATCAATCCACCACAAATGACTCCAAATCTCAGCTGTCCTTGGTTCTGAAAATGGGAAGCACACCAGAAACGAAGGCATTATTATTTTGGGTTAGATAGCTTTTGCAAGATGATAAAACTGGTCGCAGAAAGATGAATCAAACTGGGGAAAGATACAAAGGTTGCTGCCCCCACATGTTTGGATCAGCCAGCGCAGTGATGGTGGTGGAGGCTGGCAAGGAGCCATTAAAATATGTAAGAAAACCCGAATGAGTAGACTGCACATCTGGTTCCTCATCCCTCTGTCTGGCCACAGAGGAGAGAGAGAGAGAGAGAGGGAGGGAATGGGATGATGATTGATGATGAAGGGAAGGGGATTGTGGAGGGATGGAGACATACGTGTGTGTATCTCTATGAATGAGGCCAGGCCAGTGGGAACATTTGGGCAACCAACCTGATGATTGATCTTCCCATGCTCTCTTGCATCTGCTATTCCCTTTCCTTTTAGCAGCCTTGCTGAACAAAGGAAACAGAGCACTTTCCCTTCCTCCAATCCACTCTCTCCTTCGTTATTATTACAGTTACCAAGGTCTGATTCCGTAGTCCGCTAAATCGATTGTTCGACTCATGACTCAATAAATATGTCGCTAGATTGATATGTAATCCGATTAACTCACACGATTCATTTGTAGTTTCATTAAAATGTAATACAAATACTCACGATTCAAACTCAATTCACCAAACATCTGATTAACCCATCTGAAATTCTACCCAAGTATGAACTAACACATCTGAGAAGTCTTAATATCTAGAACTGTCTAGTCCAACTCAATTAAAGCCACAAAACCCAATATTACCTTCAATTGGAATTGACTAAAATGTGTATAATTATTCTTTTACTTGCAAGTTGCAGCTATAGAAATGAATTATGATACATACGAATTTTCTCTTTGCTATTCCCTTTCCTTTTGGCATCCTTGCTTAACATACATTACACCTTTTCCTTCTTGATTTTGAGAGACTTTATTGAACTCATTAATTATGGTAGCTACATGTAAGATACATAATATCTCATCTAACAAACCTTTCATAAGCCTTGATCAAACACTACAATATGGCATCCATATAACTAGTGATGACAAATTTGACCAAACCCATTGATAGTTCCTTATCCAACTCAATTGGGTTAGGTATGAAACTAGAATACAAAATAAATATGTAGAGTTTAATGGGTTTATACACTTACTCATTTATTTTGTTTGAGTTGGATTTTTAATCCATGAATTTGGATGTGTACTCATACCCATATACAAAATTACATTATGATTTTTAAACTTAATAAATTCTTTATATTTAGTACTTTTTACATATAAATCCTAAATTTCAATAGAAAATCGTCTGAAAATCCTACAATACAATCACACATTTGGGTGATGAAAGGAACCGAAAAAAACCACCGCCCGGCCCAAACCCAAACAAAATCTCCAATTACGAGAAGTTGGGGTAGGAGAACATGCATGCAGTCGGTCCGTTTGTTCCCGTCTTTATTTGCTTTCCCATTTATGTTCAATGCATGCAACAAAATAAAATACTTATTTATAATTGAAAAGAAAGAACACCAGAAATTGTGTGAGCAGAGGCAGTTGGGGTGCTGGTGGATGGCTGGCCGGGCTGGGCTCCAAGAGAGGTCGATCTAGAAAAGAGCTTACGAAGCAATAAAAAAAAATTTATCTGCTCAAATTAAATAAGGATTTGGCAGAGTATCCTTTTCAGGAAACATGTTAGATAGTCATTAATTGGAGGTTTATTTGTTATTTAGATGTTTTATGTGATGTCGGCTATTTCGGGAACTATTGGAGTTAAATTGGTTAGGTTAAGTCTTTGGGTAGCTATAGGGAATTAGTCGGTTTATATATATTCTGTGTTAGGCCTAAGTTAGGGTTAAGCAATAACAACAGAATTATTCCCTACTCAATCTCTCTCCCTCTCTCATTGCCGAGCCCTCTCTCTCCCTCTCCAACCCGTCGGCCACCACCTCGGTGACCGGAATCCTCTTCTCTCAACCCTAATTCCCAAATTCTACCTCACCCAAATCCCTAATTCTCATATCATTCACGATCCCCAATCGCACACCAAGATCCGTGCTCTTTCAGTGGTATCAGAGCCAGGCTGGTGTGCTGACTCTTTGAAGAAACACTGCACTCTGACGATGTCGAACCCTACGGACAAGCAGCAGCCGCCGCGTTAGAACAAGGAGGTTGTGACGGTCAAGGACGTGACGGCAACCAAGTATGACGCGATGGCAGCATCGTTGGAGAGCCTGACGGAGGTTACTGTGAGTGCAACGGAGGCCTCGAAGGGCTCGATCGGGGCAATCGAAGCCATGGGCGACCAGATCAAAGCTTCCACCGAAGAGATGGGCAAGAGCGTGGCTGAAAACATCTGCGGAGCCTTAGCAGCGACGATGCAGGAGGTGCTAACCTAGGTTCTGAGGAACCAAGAGCCGCCGACGAGCACGGCCATGGGGCCGACACCGACAGCAGCAGCCACGGCGGGGGCGGCGGCCCAGGAGAGCGGCGACGCAACGACGACCGCGAGCAAGGCGGAGCCGCCTCGCGGCGGCTCGGGGGCTGGGGGCACGGCGGCGGTGGAGCGCCGGGAGGAGGAGGCGGCGGAGGAGACGCCGCTGGACGGCGGTGGTGAGGCTGGGGCGGCGCTAGTCTTGACCGCGACGGGCGGTGCGTCGGGGAGCTCGGCCATGCCGCACAGCCGCGTCGGGCAGCCGGGAAATCAGGGCGCGAGGAGCGCGCCCGCACCAGTCTTCAGCGGACCGGGTTTGCTGTCGACGGACCCGGCCCATGACAAGGCCCGGGGAAAACAGAAGATGGTGGGGTACGAAGGAGAGCTGTGGCCGACTAGGCCCGACGGAGAAGAACCCTGGCCGATTGGGCCCGGGGAGGAGGAGGAGCTGAGCTTTGGTGACCCAAAGGGCTGGTTAGACCCGAGTCCAGAGGAGGCCAGATGGGGCGGGATGGTGGACCCGCAGTCGGGCCGAACCGGGACGTTCACTGGGGGGCCAAACGGTCCGACCGGTCCGAACCGAACCAGGCCGAGTCAAACTGGGTCGGGTCAACCTCCGACGGACAGCAGCTGGAGCGGGCCGGGCAGGGGCCAGGAGTACGGGTACCCCCCGTGGAGTACGCCGCCAGCAATAGGAGGCCGAGGTCGAGGTTGTCGGGACATTGGGCAAGGGTCTGGGACCAAACTTGAGTACGGCGGGAACCACCCGGAGGTGACGGGCGATTCGGCCTATCCTCCCCAGCAGCGAGCCACAGGCAGCTACTACCATTAGGGCCCGGTGAACCGACCGCCGCCGCCGAACACAGGCAGGTATGAATACAGTAACCCTCTGTATGAGACTGAAGAGGAATTGGTGTTTAGAGCTAAACCGCCAGTGATAGAATTTCCCAAGTTCGACGGCTCGAGAGATGTAGGGTTGTGGTTGTATGCAGCTGAGAGGTGGTTCAGGAATCACCCAATCCGGGAAGAACGGAAGGCGCACCTGGCATCTTTCTATCTTGAAGGAGATGCCCTCCAGTCGTGGGAATGGACCGAGCGACCTTATGCAGCGGCCGATGAGATCATATCATGGCCCAAGTTCCAGGATGAGCTGCGCTACCAGTTTGGCAAGGCAGAGGGTCGGGAAATGCAAGCCCGTTGGGCTCCGGAGCAGCAGCGGGTAACCGATTCCAGTCAAGGGTGCCACCAAAGGGGTTTGTCCGGCTAACTCAGGAAAAAATGGACCAGAAGAGCAGAGACGGTCGTTGCTTCAACTACGACGAAAGGTACACGGTGGGGCACCAATGCGCCAAGGGTCATCTAATGCTGCTGGTCGGAAACTGGGAGGATGAAGGAGAGGAGATGGAGGCGCGAGAAGCGGAAGAGAAGAAAGAAGGTCCACCTTGAGGGCAAGGTGGGTTTCAAGGGGGATGAGATGTTAGATAGTCATTAATTGGGGGTTTATTTGTTATTTATAAGTTTTATGTGATGTCGGCTATTTCGGGAACTATTGGGGTTAAATCGGTAAGGTTAAGTCTTTGGGTAACTATAGGGAATTAGTCGGTTTATATATATTCTGTGTTAGGCCTAAGTTAGAGTTAAGCAATAACAACAAACTTATTCCCTACTCAATCTCTCTCCCTCTCTCTCCCTCTCCAACCCGTCGGCCACCACCCCGGTGACCGGAATCCTCTTCTCTCAACCCTAATTCCCAAATTCTACCTCACCCAAATCCCTAATTCTCATATCATTCACGATCCCCAATCGCACACCTAGATCCATGCTCTTTCAAAGCACAATTAAATTCTTGACGTAAAGTTAATTTTGAAATCATGTTTACTCATTTGTAATCAGACAACCGTATGTCTTGTTTGTATTTACCGTTGCTATAAAAAAAATTATTTTCATATTGTAAAATAAATCGAGACACTTTGTTTAACGTGGTTCTTCATCACAGTTTGTGAGGCTCACATCCACGGAAAGAAATAGATTTTATTAGGGGTTTCTTAATCGGCTATGAGCCGAAGTACATGTATTTATAGCCCTATCATTGCAATCTCCTAGGGCAGTACCTGACACGCCTCTATCGTCACACTAGAAAGTGGCCTAGTGTAACCACCTACTAATGCGTAGTATAGCGGGTTTAGTTCTAAATGTCAACCCGGATCCTAGGTGTGATGACTACAACGTGAAAAACTTATTAGTTAGCGGTTCAAGTGTAGTGAAGGTCTAACTAAACTAGCAAGCAGGAGAAGTGAAAGTTGTGTTCAAAGTTGAGAGAGGTCACCCAGATATGGTTCCCCCTAGACTGCAGTTAAGTCAAGTTGTAATTCGTCAAGTTCAAGTTCAAAGATAGTTATACTGCGGGAGGTTCGTAGATAGTCTGCACTCTCGACTAATGGTCTCCAGACCCTCTCAATCTGAGTCCCCAGCGGGCGACTAACCTCCACCGGAGTAAACAGGTTGAGGCCCTAACGTACCAAACCTCCTCTACTAGAGTGTACAGAATAGTGAATTGACTCCTCGACTAAAGTCCTCAATGCACTACCTTCAATCAAGGATGCTCTATCGACCTAGGCAGATATTCTCTTTCTAGGTCAAAGTAGGAATAACAGGAATTTGATCAGGATTCATGCAATTCAGAAAATCAAACCTCAATTGAATATAATCAATATCAATGAATTCATACTTGGGTTCATACAATCAGACCTAACATACAAATCTAGTGTTCTTCATACCCAGGTGAGGGAGAGAGTTTACTCCATAGAGAGAGAAGGGAAATCTAGCTCAAATGCAGAAAACATGCTGTGAAGGACGAGATTATGCTTCTGGCAATCAATCGGCACACCTCCAAGTTTAAGCCGAGCTCCAATGGTGATGAAGATCAATCTAGGGCGCTTGGAGACTCTGGTTCGTCACTCTCCCTATCTAGGTATCTGCTTTCTTTCTCTAAAACTCTGAACCCTTGTAAAATTTGCCTTCTTTCCCTCAAAAGGGAGCAGAACACGATCCCCGGCCATAATACCCGGTCAGGTATTTCAGGTGCCCGGCCAGGTATTTTAAAACGCTGCGCATCGACCATGGGAGAAGACCCGATCGAGTTTGCACTCTTACTCAAAAAAGAAAGAAACACAAAAGGACCAGCAAGTACAGCCTACTTGAGCTGGCTGAAGTCAATCTGCCCCATGAGGTCGTCAACCCCGTCTGTCGGTGGTGGCGGGGGTGGTGAGACCAGGTAGTCCTGTGGTGCTCCAGTGGTGGGTGGCAGGACTGGATCAGGTGCTCCTAGTACTCCATCATCCAGCGGCTGCGTGCCTGCTCCCGCTTGATGCGAGCAATGGTGACTCCCTGCTGAGCCTCTAACCGGTTGAGCCGCTCGTCCAGAATCGTCATCCAAGAGTTGTACTCGGCCTGCTGGGCCGAATACTGCTGGTAAAACTAGACATGATGGTCCATGAGCTGCTGGTTCTGGACCCCGAGCTACTGAAACTGGAGCCCCCATCTAGTGAAACTGCTCCGTGAAGAAGTCCATCGACGGACCAGAAGGACCGAAGGAGGACTAGCCTCACTCGGGTCTCCGTCATGGCTGAAGATCCCCTGGAGGGGAGAGCGGGGGCTTCAATGGTGAGAAATCCACTCCAAATAGCTCCTATGGTTTGTTTCACACTTTCTCTCTCTAAAACTCTGTTTTTGCTCCAAAAAGTCGACTCTCTCTCTCCTTTGGCTCGAATCTGCCTCAAAAATCCGATTCTGGGCGAATTACGAGCTGAATTACGGTCGTAATCATGGTCTGCCCGTAAATCGCCCAAAATGTGCGTTTTACTTAACTCCGAGAAAGGGAATTACAGTCGTAATTTCCCAATTACAGCTAGTAATTATGTAATTACGACCGTAGTTACTATGACTCTTGCCTGTAATTGTCTCTGCGACAGGAATTCTGAATAATTAGGCTCGGCATTGCATTTACGAGCATGACAGGAGCAATAACGACCGTAAATGGTCAGGGCCTGCCCGTAATTTTCATCTTGAATCGCCAACTGACCTCCAAATGACCCGAAACTTGCGCCTATAGACCTCTTTACTTGATAGGACCTGAAATACGACAAAACAACACAACCTAGCGTAAAATAGGCCAAGGAACAACAAATACGACAAAACAACACAACCTAGCGTAAAATCACCCGTTATTTCCTAAATTACATGTAATCTTATTCAAATTACTTAGGATTTCCTCTTATTACCTCATATTTTAGCTATAATAAAGTTGTAAATAAGTAAAAACCTCAATTTCTTCAATAATTTAACTTTTTTTTTATCATATTATGGTTTCTTTCGTGGTCTTTTAATGAAAATAACGAATATTTCTAATGTTTTTCACATAAATTACATATCCATTGGGTCGAACTGGCCCGACCCGCGCTCTATGATAAATTACCCGACTTGAACACGACCTGCCACGAGGTGGGTATGGGTATCGAGATATCCGACCTTCCACATGGCCGGTATGGGTATCGAGATATCCGCTCCGGACCTACCCCATTGCCATTCCTACCATCTCCTTCCTTAGCCGACACAGACGACATGCATGCCCATGCACAATGCACATTGGGCCGAGTTGGCTCGGTCAATAACTGGTCCTGGGCCAATACTCCCCCGCAAGCTGATAAGTAGAGATCACGAATGTTCAGACTGGAGAGCAAGAAACGAAACCGATCAGCACCAAGTCCTTTAGTCAATATGTCCGCAAGTTGCAGTTCAGTGTGAAATTTGATAGGGAGAATATCACGTGATTGAACATGTTCACCCACGAAATAACAGGCCATCTCAACATGTTTTGTCCTCTCGTGGAAGACTGGGTTATTAGCAATGCGAAGTGCGGCCTGACTGTCACAATGCAACGGAGTCGGCGAGGTCTAAGGAACACCAAGTAACCATCGTAGCCAAAGTAGCTCTCACTAATTGTACTGGCCATCGCCCGATACTTGGCCTCTGCGGATGATCGAGCAACGACAAGTTGCTTCTTAGTACGCTAGGAGACAGGCGTACCACCGAGGCTGATAAAGTATCTTGCCGTGGATCGGCGTGTGCTCTGGCAACCACCCCAATCAGCATCACAGAATGCAGTAAGACGTAGAGAGTTGTTGTTGGGAAAGAAAAGTTCTTGACCGGGAGAGGACTTAATGTACTGTAGTACACGGAAAGCAGCATCAAGATGTGCTTGACTAGGCGCACTGACAAACCGACTCAATAAGTTGACAACATAGGTAATATCTGGACGCGTAATCGTCAAAGAGCAGTCGACCAACCAAGCGTTGATATAAGGAGGGATCCACCAAGGCATCATTAGTAGGACGAGTTAACTGATGATTCTGCTCGATCAGAAAACCACTAGGCCGAGCTCCTTGAACCCCTGCATCTTCTAAAATGTCTAAAGCATACTTTTGGTGATTGAGAAACACCCCTTGTGCGGTCCGCACAATCTCGATGCCCAAGAAATACCGCAACTCACCCAGATCCTTGATCGTTGAGAGATGCCTTGACTTTGGCAATGATGTCAAGGTCATTACCCGTCAGGATAACGTCATCGACGTAAATGAGTGTCGCGACAAAAGAAGTACCGCGCCGATATATGAAAAGAGATGCATCGGCAGGCGAGGAACAAAAACCAAGCTCACACAAAAAAGGAGTGAATTTTTTATACCATTATTGACATGCTTTCCGATGACCGTATATCGATTTTTGAAGACAACAAACTCGAGTATCACCATGAGCACGAAAACCGGGAGGAATCTCCATATAAACCTCCTCATCAAGATCACTGTGTAAGAAGGCATTGTTAACGTCCACTTGATGCATATGCCAACCACGACCGACTGCGACAACAATCAAACAGGGAACGGTGACGAGCTTCGCTACTGGTGCGAACGTGTCATGAAAGTCCAATCCCTCGATTTGTGTGTACCCCTTGGCTACCAAACGAGCCTTATACAGTTCTATCTCACCGCTGGGTAGATACTTGATCTTATAGACCCATTTAGACTTAATGGCTCGTTTGCCTGGTGGTAAATGCACCAAACTCCAAGTCTCGTTTTGTTCGAGGGCTATCATCTCCCACTGCATCGCATTCCTATAAACCTACAATCTGACAGCCTGATGGAAGAAGTGAGGTTCGTCATGACGAGTAACAGCTGCAAGAAAAGCACGGTAACTAGGGATGGCAATGGGTAGGGTCGGGTGCGGGTTTACCCTATACCAACTCCTAACCCGCCGGGTAGAACCTTCTAAAATACCCGACCAAATAACCACCGGGTATGAAAATTATATAACCATACCCTACCCACCTGGTAACCACGGGTATTCGGGTAACCGTGGGTACGAATCCTAAACTATAAACTTATACACATATATGCACATACATACTGTTGTCCATTAAAAATTCTCAATACTTGTAACTGTTCTAACTTCAACAATCCACACAAATAAAAACAGCAAACACATAATAATTGTTCTTGCCTTCTACAATCCACACAAACATAATAATCGTCTACATCTTCATCATCAATAATGGTAGCTAAACTAAATTTCTCAAGGGAGATTGACCATTTGGTTAGCGGGGCGGGTATAACGGGGCGGGTATTATCGATTACCATACCAGTACCCTACCCTTTATTTTGAAACCGGTTATTACCCGTACCCGCCCCTTAACCCGTCAAAGCGGGTAATTACCCTCGTTGACCAGTTACGATTGGGTAGGGTACCCATGGTTACGGGTTGGATTGACATCCCTAACGGTAACTGTGTTTAAACTTAGTATAATCATGATGAGAAGCAAGAGGGTAACGAACATAGTGAGTGGTACTTCCCTCTGTGGAAGGGTCAGGAAAAGGAGTCTCATAGTTCTCAACAAGGAACTTCGGACAAGACCACACACGATCACTATGACGCGAGACTAGAGGAGGAGAAGGAGGGTCAGACTGAGGCTCCTCGGTCACCGCTTGAGGGATTCAACTTTATAACAACCCCATATGTCTACGTGAATAAGTTCAAACTAAAAGTAGTTTTAATCACGCTAGGAGAAGGAGTGCGAGATTATTTAGCACGTAAACAAGAATGGCAAGGATTGTTGTTCTTAATAAAATAAACCGAAAAAAATGAACAATATCCACCATTTTCTCTGGCGATGGATGCCCCACACGAGCATGCCAAATACTCTCCAAAATCGATTCAGCACGTCCTACAACACACGCTTGCGACCGTTCATTCCCAAATAGCCGCAAGTAATAAAGGTCATTATGCTGTTCACCCTTCCCAATCAATTTCTTGGAGCATAAGTCCTGAAGACCGCAAAAATTATCAAGAAAAACTAGTGCAAGGTGATTATCTTTGGTCAGTCAACTCACGAATACCAATTAGACCTAAATTCAGGAATATGAAGTATGTGATTGAGCGTGAGACCCTGCTGCAGAGTAATAGAACCCACATATTTAACCGGAATACTATCACCATTAGGTATTCTGACTGGTTGACCATGAGTAGGATGCCCCTTGGTAGACAACAATGTTTCATCCATAGTAATATGCTCATTGCATCCCGAATCAAGCAACCATTCACTAGTGGGAGAAAACATACCTGCCATATTAGCAGCGAGATCATCCGTAGTCTTGGTCGAGAGCCCAAAAAACTGCTTGAGTTGTTCGAGTTGAGCCGTAGTAAAACCCGCAACTGGACTTTGATCACTGTCCACCTATGAAGCCTTAGCCTCTCGACTCGAACCCGCACCGGAGTCTCTATTGTTCCCCCGCGGAACTGAGCTATCCCCTTGCTTGTCTCTATATAGATAGCCAATTAATTTATAGCAAGTCTCCCATACATGCCCAGTTCGTTGGCAATGAGTGCAACAAAGGCGCTCACGCTCCCCCGTGCCACGATCTCACTCCCCCGTGCCGTGATTACGCTCCCCCGCAACGTGAACACCCTTCTTAGAGTCGCCACGAACGATGAAGACAGCAGCCTCCGACGAGGACCGCCGGTTTTGAGTAATTGATTTTTGCTGCTCATCATTCTGAACCATGTGGAAAGCCTCGGCAAGGTTAGGAGTGGGCCACATGGCCAAAATTTGGGTACGAACAGGGCCAAAGACGTCATCCAAGCACATCAGGAAATCGAAGAGACGAGATTGCTCTTGCTGCTCTCGAACACGGTGGGCGACATTGCAAGTGGAAAGGCCGCAAGTACAAGCAGGGAGAGGTTTGATGGCAGTCGCCTCTTCCCACAGAGATTGCAGGTGCGTGTAGAAAGCTGAAATAGAGGTCTTCTCATGTGAAGAAGACTAATAAGGCGCCGAAGCTCATAGGCGTGCGAGGTGCTGCCTTGGCCGAAACGCTACCACAGGTCAACCCAAATAGCCTGAGCAGTTCCGCAAAACGAATACTACTACGGATCTCCTTGTTCGTAGAAGTCTTGAGCCAACCCTTCACCATCGCATCACAGCGAATCCAAGCATTGTGTTCGTCGCTGGCAACAGGCTTCTTGAGAGAACCATCAACAAAGGAAAATGTATTCTTGGCAAGCACTAGACTTTTCGTCGACGCTAGTCATGATGAAGAACAAACGGTCGATCGGACCTTAAAGCTCTGATACCATGTAAAATGAATCGAGACACTTTGTTTAACGTGGTTATTCCTCACAGTTTGTGAGGCTTACATCCATGGGAAGATATAGATTTTATTAGGGTTTTCTTAATCGGCTAGGAGCTGAAGTACATGTATTTATAGCCCTATCGTTACAATCTCCTAGGGCAGTACCAAAACCATCTCCTTCCTTAGCCGACAGGGGCGACGTGCATGCCCTTGCACAATGCACATTGGGCTGAGCTGGCTCGGCCAATAACTGATCCTGGACCAATACATACTTTAGTAAAATACCAACTATGATTATCGTTATTCGGCAGTCTTTCAGCACTTTTAGTTTCTTTTGAATCAGAAATGATAAGTTTTTCTATCTCATATTTATAGAGAAGGTAATAAGTGTTATAATTTTCTTGTTAGTCGAGGGTATCAGTTTTCTATAGATCTATATGGTATATTTATTATCAAGTCTGCCTTCTTGAATTATGCATGACATTCGAGAGTTCTTTAAATTCTGCTTGATTTTAAATGAAAGATTAGATGCTCTATATCCATATATAATATATATATAAAAAAGGTTTAATTGCATGGTTGGTCACTGAAATTAAAAAAAAAAACGTTCAAGTTTGGTCACTCGAAATATTTAAATCCATTGGTGGTACTTCAGTTTACTGAAACCATTCACGTTTGGTTACTCTCCGTCCAACTCCGTTAAGTTTGGCTGATTTTGCAGTCAACTCTCAATGTTGACAGTTAACTTAGTGATGTGGCAATTAAAAAATAATAAATAAAATTTAATTTAATCTATTTTAATGTCCAAAATCATTTTTACCGTAGAACAAATAAAAAAATAATTATAATTACCAAATTGAAAGGGGCGCCTCCTCCTCCTCGTCCCCGACGCTCCCCGCCTCCTATACCCTCGCCGCCGCCGTGCTCGTAGAACCCTCCCACCGACGAAATCCCAACTGTCAATTTTCAAAATCTCCATTATCTTCCCTTATATCGAGGGAGTGAATGAATGTTCATGTTAAATAGAAGTTTCCCTTTTTATGGAATCTAATTTGCTGTAAACAACTAACTCATATGGGAGAGGTGCCAACCGCCCAAAATGGTAGTGCGCGCTCTTCTCCTCTCGCTTCCAAGTTCCAACCACCACCGTACCAGTCGACTGCCCGGAGAAGAAGATATAAGAGAGGGAAGCAGCCGACCGCAACCGCTCCTGTCCAACGCGACCGCCAGACCCGCAGTCTCTCTGTTTGATCGGAGAAGAATCCCAGCTCCGCCGCGAATCTGCCCGCTCGATCCCTGATCAGCCTGCCTCCATGTCTCTCCGAACGCAGAAGAAGATGAAACGAGAAACTAGAAAACATTGTGTTTGGGCCTGGGGACAAACATCTCCACCAAGTAGTTCTCGAAGCTTCTGCAGGCATCTTCCACGGTTTCGTCCCTAAACCGGCTCCCAGACCTGAAGCTTCCTGTCCTGGTCTGCTTCAGACTCAGTGCTCCTGAGCTCCATCACTCTGTCCATCTTTCTATGACGAGGGAAGAGCAAGAGGAACGAGGTGGGTGGTTTGGGTGCTGCCGACCTGGCGGTGCTATGTCGGCGACGACGAGCAGAGCGAAGGGCTTTGAGGGGCTTTAACTTGAATACGCGGACGACCGATGATTTCCTCAGATCGCCGTCGAGATCCCAACTTCACCGACGGCGGCGGCCGGATTCGAAACACCTATTTAAGTTTCTCTCACTCCGACATAAAGAGCTTTTTACCAAGCTTTAATGTTGAGAGTAAGTAAATTACTTTTTATTTATTTTACGGTAAAAATGAGTTTGACATTAAAATAGATTATATTATATTTTATTTATTATTTCTTAATTGCCACATCACTAAGTTAACGGTTAACTTTGAGAGTTGATTGCCACATCAGCCAAACTTAACGGAGTTGGACGGAGAGTGACCAAACATGAACGGTTTCAGTAAATTGAAATACCATAAATAGATTTAATTATTTCGAGTGACCAAACTTGAACGTTTTTTGTAATTTCAATGACCAACCATGCAATTAAAAAAAAAAGTAGGGACTAACAAGAAAGTGTGAACCAAAGTATCAAACAATCCATCATACTCTAGCATTTCCTCTTGTCGAGTTTACCCATAGCATCAGGCATTGGGCAATGGTAGAGTCCAACTCTCAGAGGCCCATGCGAAGCAGAAAAGCTATTGAAATAAACCCAAGTAGAAAGCAACTATGAGCCCATCAAGGAATGGGTGGCTGACCCAGAAGAAATATATTATTCTCAACTGAAGCCCAACCAAGCAAGAGTTCCCAGATCCAAGTTCTTGTTGCAATCTATCAATATCTTGGGTTCTTTTATAGTTTTACTAGCGTGGCCCCGACCAGTTGGCCGGAGGAAGGTGAGGTATGAAATTTGATAATGTAATGGGGTGTATAGCTTATTGTTGTATAGTTTTTTTTTGGAAACACGTGATAAAAATAATGAATTTTAGCAGGAAAGAGACATGAATGATGCAACGAATCAAAAATCGGCCTTATGAACCAAAATCAAGTATCTGTTATCTTGTGAAACAATATTGTTTCTGGTAATATGATGAGGTGGAGTAAGTTTTATAGAAACCGAAATCCAGAAAATCGAATAAAAAATCGCCTATCTCGTAGGTTTTCGAAAAATTAGCATCTCACAATCGTTGCAAGCTTTTACTCGACCCGTTGGCCGATTAATTTGCTTTATAAAACTTTCATCTTGTCGTCATTGTGCTTTCTGGTTTTTATCAGGCCATGATAAAATCTAAGAAAATAAAAAACGAACAACACGATTTGGGATAGGAACCACCGTTGTCGTATCCCTAGAAAATGGTGGTAAACACGGACTCACCTGCCAAACTGGTTTGGATTGAGATTTTTATCGAGTATCAGGGAACCACGTGATTATAAATTAGACTTGATCAAAACGGGCCAAAACTTGAAATTAAGCCTGTTTGACCGACCCATGCAAAATTCTAATTATTCTTAACTTTTAAACTTTCTATTTGAAAATAAAAAATAGTGAAAGAAAAGAGATGACTGCAATTCGTCATTTGCACATCACTTATTCGGGAATAAAACCATAGAAATTCAAAAGGAACCGAAAATGTTTAGGATCGTTTTAATGTTTAAAATAATCAAATAGATCTTTCTGTTTAGTTTTTTATTAACAAATACCAAACGATTCCCTGTAAAATACACTATAATTTGATCATTATGATATCAAATAATTATATAATATATTTGAAATGATAAAAAATAAAATAATTGGGTTGGTCGAGGTTGAACCATTGAATAACATTAAAATACATTATATTTTAGCCAATGATGTTAATTTGTTTTACTTGACGGCCAAATCCCGTGTAGATCAGGCCCATTCAACTCTTTTATTTTATGGTTAGCGGTTAGCCCATTAGATACCATGCATTAGTTTATTGTTAAATTTTATATTTTTAGCAACAAAAAGAAGTATTGTTTTTACCTTTTCATATATATTTTTATCACCACGGAGAAATAAAAGGGCTTAAAGAAAAAATTGACACTCCTGGACCCGTTTAAATCCGCATGTGTACGGTAAGTTGGCCCGTTCCACAGAAGAAAGAGAAAAAAATTGACACTTCATATTCTACCCTTCCTACAAACGCTTTTTAGAATGACAAACCAATGATGTTCATTTGTTTTACTTGATGGCCAAATCCTGTGTAGGTCAGACCCATTCAACTCTTTTATTTTATGGTTAGCAGTTAGCCCATTAGATACCATGCATTAGTTTATTGTAAAATTTTTTATTTTTAGCAATAAAAAGGAGTATTGTTTTTGCCTTTTCATATATATTTTATCACCATGGAGAAATAAAAGAGTTTACAGAAAAAAATTCACACTCCTGGACCCGTTTAAATCCGCATGTGTACAGTAAGTTGGCCCGTTCCACTGAGAAAAAAGAAAAAAGAAAAAAATTTGACATTCCCTATTCTACCCTTCCTACAAACGCTCCTAGAGTAGGGAATTTGAAATGAGGGAAGAGTTTTTTCCTCCTTGCTATTATATATTTTTAATTTAAAAAGATACAACAAATGTCCTTAGTGTGATTGGTTATGATTGTTGTTTTTCTTTAAAATGGTCATGGTTCGAATCCCAGTACGTGTCTTTTTAATGAATAAAAAAAAAGTTATTGTGAAGACCATAATGTACTTCCTACTTTCACTCTCGTTGCAGGAAATTTGAAATGGGGCTCCGGTTTTTCCCTTCGGTGTATTATAGTATGTGTAGATTAGAATTTTGAGGCATACCGGGAAACAAGGGAATGATTTTGTACACACAATGCAAGGTGTACAATACAATACCCATTGGGGGGAGCCAGCCCTCCTATGGGTATAAAACTTGGTGACAAAAATAAAAAATATTAATTCTCAGATAGGTGGAGATATAAAATTTCATACTAGACATTTATGTAGTGTGAGAAGTTTTATATTCAATAAAAGAAATGTGGCTCAATTTTACATAAAAATATAAACAATAATTGTTCATCTATAATTCGTTCTAAATATGAAAATATATTACGGTTGTTTATACAATCTGTATAAATAGGTTAGTTTTTTTATGAACAAAATATTTGAGTATTAACTTACATATATTTTTCATATATTTATATCATATAAAAGGACACACCTATTTTGATCTTCTGGCTCAAATATTGTTAATACTTCACTGACTCACTCCTACTGTCACCCTAGAAAATGGCCAAGTATAACCAATTCCTAAAGCGTAGTATAGCGGGTCGGGTTTTAATGTCAACCCGGGTCCTAGATGTGATGACTACTCGGTGAATTCTTGTTATTTAGCAGTGAACTTTTAGTGAAACTCAAGCAAACAAAACACAGAGCAAGTAAACGGTTTGTTGTCAAGTCAAGAGAGGTCACCCGGATATGGTTTCCCCCTAGACTGCAGTTAAGTCGGATTGCAATTTGCCAAGTTCAGTTTTCATGAAAGTTATACTGCGGAAGGTTCTCAATTAGCCTGAAGTCTCGACTAAAGGTCTCCAGACCCTCTCAATCTGAGTCTCTAGCGGGCGACTAACCTCCACCGGAGTAAACAGATTGAGGCCCTAATGAACCAAACCTCCACTACCGAATCGACTTCGGTACAGAATAGCGAATTGGCTCCTCGACTAAAGTCACCAATTCGCCACCTTCGATTAAGGGTACTCTATCAACCTAGGCAGATATTCTCATTCCAGGTCAAAGCAGAAACAACAGGAATTTGATCAGGATTCAAGTCATTCAATCAATCAAACCTCAATCGAATATAATCAATTCACAAACACTGTACTTGGGTTCATACAATCAGACCTAGCATACAAATCTAGGGTTCTCCATACCCAGATGAATGGGGAAACTACTCCATAGAGAAAGAAGCAAAAGCAGATTCAGACACGGAAATCATACTGTGAAGTTGGATTCCTGCTTCTGGACGTTTAATCGCACTTCTCCAAGCTCAAGACGGGCTCCAATGGTGTTGAAGATCGATCTATGGCGCTTGAGAACTCTGGTTCGACGCTTTCTCTCTCTAGGTATCGGTTTCTCTCTCAAAAACTCGGAACCCTTCAATGTTGGCTTTCTTCTCTCTTAAATCCTCTGCCTGGTCGCGATACCCGGTCAGAATACCCGGTCGGGTATTTTGGGTTGTGACCGGGTATTCTGCAGCACACCGTTTCACTAAAGAGGGAAATCCCCGGTCCAACACCAAAATCCCCGACCGGGGATTTAACTGCTGTGCCCGGGCCCCTCGCTGCTTCTCGGGCGCCCAAAATTGGTTAATACCCGGTCGGGTATTTGGCCACCTGACCGGGTATTTTCCTCCTTCAGCCCTATTCGTCCCAACCTTGCTCCTTGCGGCCCAGAACTCGTTTCTCCGCCTCGATTCCAACGCCGGGACCTGAAATATGACATAAACACACAACCTAGCGTGAAATCGGCTTAAAACACGAGATTCCTCGTCACAAACGGCCTCAGAATAGGGGTAAAAACATGTATAATTATCGGTCTATCAAACTCCCCCACACTTAACCGTTTGCTTGTCCCCAAGCAAACCAAGTCAGACACTAGGTAAGCTTACATATTCAATCAACCAACATTGGGGACAAGTCATAAAGGCACAAAACACGTGAATCGCACTGGTTTTCAAACATCAATACATGCACAACCTCAATAACAACCTGGACAACCACCACAAAGGACATTCGAGTGCAGCAAATCGAGTAAAGGAAGAGTCTCCCGTCTGTTCACTAGCCAACCTAAACTTGATTCAACCACTTACGCAAAACAGTCGACTCATGCATCCAACTCAAAACATCAGAATAGAGACCGAGCAATCTAGGTCCTCACCGGGGTACAAGAGCATATAGAAAATGGAAATGAATCACTCACTCTCGACCAGTGGGGTCAGGACAATTTTTGATGCGAAAGATGCGCATGCTATTTCTCTCAATCCCTATCATCTCTTCACCATGATGGCAACCTCTAAATGCTAGAGTTCACATATGGGGTGTCACCACTAACTAATCAGGAGGTCTTAGACACAGGTTCAAATGACTGGCTAGGGTCTTGGACATGGGGAAAAGGCCTTTTAGGTGGTGGAAGTATTCATAGCAACAAGGTTCCACATTTTCCAAACACACAATCACAGTCAACCAACCCGGTATTTTCTTTCTGCTATTCTGCATTCCTCAATATCTTAAGAGCACAAGAGCGAAGGAGGCATAATCATCAGCATTTCCAAGCCAGACTGCTAAGAAACACTGCTTACTAGGCATTACTCAGATTGTTGGTAGTGGCTCTCTTTTGCTTTCAATTTTTCTTTGTTTTTCTTTCATTTTTCTTTTCATTTCTTAAGAGAGCCCCCACTTCTGCATAAATTTCAAACACCTGCC
Organism: Linum tenue; assembly: GCA_946122785.1. Taxonomy (NCBI): domain Eukaryota; kingdom Viridiplantae; phylum Streptophyta; class Magnoliopsida; order Malpighiales; family Linaceae; genus Linum; species Linum tenue. The sequence continues at coordinate 60,216,955 of CAMGYJ010000009.1, read as the reverse complement.
CAATTTTTAAGCACTACCTCCAACACTCACATAGACTTTAGCAGAAACAGCAGAGAATATATAAAACCACTCTGTGGAACCTTCTAAAAGATGCAACAAGGGTGATTTTTTTCATTATAGACCAAAAGAAAGGACAACACATGGCTCAAAGGGGCTGACTAGGGGATATGACACATCAGGACAGTCAGTTTTGGGCGTGGGCTAATCCTATGCCCCCATCATCTTAGCTAGTGACAACGTGAATGCTACACATCATGGAAGAGGGATCTATCGCACAAGAAAGAAACGAGCAGGCTCAAATCTCACATGGCTACCTATATGCTCTATCTCACATTCTGATACCCTGAACTAGATGCATAAACGACTGTCAAGGACAAGTAATCAGATCAAGTCAGATCAAGTCACAGTTGGCAAGCAAACAGTTGAAAAACTGAACCCCTACATCGTTCTACTGCACATCTCAGTCCTCATCATAGGTTGTCCTAGTCGCAAACAAGTTGTCATGCATTAATCCGAAAACCAATCAATTCATCCATCAAAACACAGTGCCAATATGATCAAACAGCAGTACTCGGAGCCCTCAAATCGTAAGATTTGGACAGTGGACTAGGCTCCAAGCACACAAACAGAGCTAATGCAGTCAAAAGATAAACATCCCCCCCACACTTAAGATCGACATTGCCCTCAATGGAGAAGAGGGAAGGAAAGGGGAACGATGTTACCGGTGTGCACAGACTGCAGAAGACTGGAAATGGACCAGTCGGCATGGGACGGACTGGAGAGAGGACCAGTCGGGAACACAGGCAGAGCTAAAAGAGACCAAAAAGCTCAAACACATACGTTAGGTCCAACGATCAGCCCAATAGTACAGAATCCAGAATGAAAAGAAACAAAAACCGACACAAAACAGACAGTTTGCATGCTGACACAGATAAAAACTCTCTAAACAAGCCCCTAGGGCCCTCCGAGACTGGAGAAATCAATCTGATCCATAAGGTCGTCGACGCCATCATCCGGAGGCTGCCGTGGTGGTGAATGCTCCCATCTGGTGGTCCAGTGGTGCTCTGCTGGAGGGTGGCAAGCCTGGAGTAGATGCTCGGAATACTCCATCAGACGGCGACCTCGGTCTCTCTCCCGCTCGATGAGAGCAGTAGTGTGGCCCATGTGGGTCTCCAATCGGCCAAGGCGCTCATCCACGCCCGTCATCCGGGACCGGTACTCGGCCTGGTGGGCCGAATACTGCTGGTAAAACTGGACCTGATGGTCCATGAGCTGCTGGTTCTGAAGACCCAGCTGCTGGAACTGGAGGCCCATCTGCTGGAACTGCTCCGTGAAGAAGTCCATCGACGGACCAGAAGGACCAGAGGAGGACTCGCCTCTCTCCGGTCTCCGTCGAGGCTGCAGATCCCCAGGAGGGGAGAGCGAGGGCTCCGGCTCATCGGCATCCAAGGCGCCGTCATCATCATCATCGGCGTCCTCATCGACCTCCTCGCCTTCGTAGTCATCATCCTCCTCGTCCTCATCAAGGTCCACAGCCTCCTCGGGGGGCATAGAAAGCCCATCGACCCAGGTGTGGATGCCGTCAGTGGCCAGGAGTCGTGCACTGTGGAGCACGTCCCGGCTCAGGGGGGCGGAGCCGCCATGCTCGGTCGCATCATGAAGCCCCTCGAAGCTGATCCCGAGGTGGCGGGCCACGAAAGATCCCAAGTGGAGCATGTCCTCCGGATCCCCCATACAGGACATGGCGTAGAGGACCCGCTTCGGGACCTTGTGCGAGCCGGTGGCGTTGGGGACGATGGAGCGGGTGAGCAGCAGGTTCAGAATATGCCACGCCCGCCGGAGAGTGCTGACGTAGGTCTGGCCAGCCACAAAGAAGTCATCCTTATAGGCGGCTCGGACGGCACGCCTGTAGAAATGATCCGCGTGCCAGTCGGGCGGGTTCGGGAGCTCGACCGTGTGGCCATCCAACGGGTTGTACTGGATCCCCAATGCGGAGGCCAACCCGTCAATGGTCAGCTGTCGTGGGCGGCCACCCAACCGGAACTTCACTACACGGGAGTCCCGAGTCTTCTTCTTGTCGTACTCGAACGTGGTGTAGAACTCCCACACCAGCTCCGTAAAGGTGGGCTCGTCAATGGCAAGCAGTGTCCGCCAATCGGGGTGACTGATGGCGGTGCTAAGCTCCTGCAAGCAGTGGAGCTGCTCGAACACTGCCCACTCGAGGTGGTGGTGCTTCTCCAGCTTCCCCCGTATCACCTTGCGGAACTGGTCCGCATACTCCCCGTGCAGGCTCAAGCCCTGCACAAAAGCATGATCGAGGGACATGATCCTGCACAAACAACAAGCCAAAGGTGGAGCCAAGAAAAGACAATGTCAGGACCAACGGCATGGGGTGAGCACTTCCCCCACACCCAGGCTCACCTAGGCTAACAATTTAAGCACAGCGGATTGAATTGCGAGCAACTCAACCGGAATTCAAGGCAGAATCACGAAAGAAACCACAATAAGCACACGGGCAGCCCATAGACAACATATACAACCATGCAACGCAAGTCATCCCTCACCCTACTCTAAATCAGGCAAGCAAACATAGTTCTCGGTCCTAGAATCTACAGTCCGATTCTCCAGAAACTAGAAATGCACGGGAAACACACCTGGAAACACAAGGAGGACCGTAGCTAGGACTCGAAGAGGGGGTGAGGGGACTCGGGGGGGCCGGAAAAAATCGGCCCGGAAACTCGCCGGAAAATGGCCGGCGAATTGCCAGAAAGTCGCCGGAAAACGACCGGCGACCGGCGGCGGCGGCGGAGGGCGGGCGGCGGCGGAGGGCGGCCGGCGGCGGCGGCGGAGGGCGGCCGGCGGCGGCGGGGCGGCGGCGGGGCGGCGGCCGGCGGCTTAGAATGGCTGCCGGCGGCGGCCCTAAGAGGAGAGAGGGGAGAGTGTTTGAGAGTAGAGAGAGGGAGGATTTGGAAAAAATGAGGGTGGAGAGAGAATGTGGCCGGGGGTTTCCTTTAAATAGGAAAAATACCCGGTCGGGGTTCTGAAATACCCGGTCGGGGTTCTGAAATACCCGGTCGGGTATTTTGGAGTCCACGACCGGGTTTTCCCAAACGCTGCGTTCTACAAGGAAGAATATACCCGGCCTCGAGTCAAAAATACCCGGCCGGGTATTTTTGAATCAGGATCGGGTATAATCACTAAACGCGGCGTTCCGGGTAGGGGGAAATACCCGGCCGCGAACCAAAAATACCCGGTCGGGTATTTTTGGGACGGGGTCGGGTATTCCACTTTTTTCCCCCGAGAAACAGAGGGGGCCCCGGGCGTGAGCCTAAAATACCCGGTCGGGTATTTTGGCCCACGACCGGGTATTTCCCTCTTTTCGGCCAAAAAATCATTTTTCCCAAATTTTCAATCTCTCCTGCACGAAAACACCAAATCGAGGCATCAACGACGACCGAACTTCAATACAGACATGCAACTGACTCGACACGACACCAAAAACTCAGAAAAAGGGAAAAGAAAATGCAAACCGTGGTGGGGTTGCCTCCCCACAAGCGCTTCTTTACCGTCTTTTAGCTGGACGCCCATGGCGGAACTAAGGGTCCGCGAGTTCCACCACCAACTCCGCACGTTCGACCTCGCCTCCTAGGTAGAGTTTGAGACGATGGCCATTCACTTTAAACGGCTCAGTCTGCGGATTGGCAATCTCGATAGTGCCATACGGGAACACCTGGGTGACCGTGAACGGTCCAGACCACCGGGAGCGGAGTTTTCCGGGAAAGAGCTTCAGGCGAGAGTTATAGAGGAGAACTCGATCACCAACCTGGAACTCTTTCGGACCCCGCAACCGGGCATCGTGCAGGCGCTTAGTGCGCTCCTTGTACAGCCGGGTGTTCTCATAGGCGTGGTAACGCCACTCTTCCAGCTCCAACATCTGCAGTTTTCGCTCAACACCTGCAACATGAACATCCAAGTTGAGCAGCTTAAGGGCCCAGAAGGCCTTGTGCTCGAGCTCCACAGGCAAATGGCATGCCTTTCCATAGACAAGCCGGTACGGTGAAGTACCAATGGGCGTCTTGTAGGCAGTGCGATACGCCCACAGAGCATCATCGAGCTTGGTGGACCAATCTTTGCGGGACTGATCCACCGTTTTCTCCAGGATCCGCTTGAGCTCCCGGTTCGTCAATTCGGCCTGGCCACTGGTCTGGGGATGATAGGCCACGGACACCTTGTGAGTCACACCATAGCGAGACAGTAGTTTATCGAATTGGCCCTGGAAATGGGTGCCTCTATCGCTTATGATGGCTCTAGGTGTCCCGAACCGGGAGAAGAGCTGCTTCAAAAAACCACAAACACGTCTAGCATCATTGGTGGGCAAAGCTTGCGCCTCAGCCCACCTAGAGACGTAGTCAACAGCAACCAGAATATAGGTGTTACCAAAAGATGGAGGGAAGGGGCCCATGAAGTCGATACCCCAGACATCAAAAATCTCACAAGTTATAAACACATTCTGGGGCATCTCATCACGGGCAGAGATGTTACCTGACCTCTGGCATCGGTCGCACCTGCGTGCGAAGGCGTCTGCATCCTTGAAGAGCGTGGGCCAGTAAAAGCCCGACTGGAGCACCTTTCTCGCCGTGCGGTTTCCTCCGTGATGACCGCCAGTAGGTCCCTCATGACAGTGAGATAGAATGCCCTCCATCTCACTCTCCATGACACAACGACGGATGATCCCGTCGGCTCCGATCCGAAAAAGATGAGGGTCATCCCAGAAGTAGTACTTCAGATCGGAGAAAAACTTCCTCTTGGCGTGAGTTGCCATCCCCTTGGGCAGCTGCTGGCCCACCAAATAGTTCGCAAAATCGGAGTACCAGGGGGTGACACTCTCCACCAAGCACATCATCATCAACCTCTCGTCTGGGAAGGAGTCATCAATCTCCTCCACGAGGTTGTCCGCAGGGGGTGCGTCCAACCGGGAGAGGTGATCAGCTGCTACATTTTCTGCTCCCTTCTTGTCCCGGATTTCAATATCGAACTCCTGCAGCAGTAAGATCCATCGTATGAGCCGAGGCTTGGCATCGGCCTTGCTCATCAGGTATCTAATCGCGGAGTGATCTGTGTACACGGTCACGCGGGACAAGACCAGATAGGGGCGAAACTTATCAAAGGCAAACACCACCGCAAGCAGCTCCTTCTCTGTGGTGGTGTAGTTCTCCTGGGCATCATTCAGAGTTTTCGAGGCGTAGTAGATAGGTCGGAAGTGTTGATCTCGCCTCTGCCCCAGAACAGCTCCAACAGCAAAGTCACTGGCATCGCACATCAGCTCAAATGGTAGGGACCAGTCAGGAACAACCATGATAGGAGCCTGGGTGAGCTTCTCCTTCAAGGTGGTGAACGCCGCTGTGCAAGCATCAGTGAACTGGAAGGGGGCATCCTTCTCCAGAAGCTTAGTGAGGGGCAGGGCGATCTTCGAGAAATCCTTGATGAACCGCCTATAGAAACCTGCATGGCCAAGAAAACTCCGGATCCCCTTTACAGATGTAGGAGGAGGCAGCTTGCTGATAGTCTCGATCTTTGCTCTGTCTACCTCGATCCCCATCTTGGAGATCTTATGCCCAAGAACTATGCCTTCGCGAACCATGAAGTGACACTTCTCCCAACTCAGTGCCAGGTTCGTTTCTTCACACCGTTTAAGGACAAGTTCCAGGTTATGGAGACAGTGAGCGAAGGAGTCTCCATAAACCGAGAAATCGTCCATAAACACCTCCATGATCTCGCCGACCAGTCGGTCAAAGATGGCGAACCATGAAGCAAATGTGCCGAAAGGGCAGGTGAAAGTAGTCTTCGCCTGGTCCTCCGGTGCAATAGGGATCTGAAAGTACCCGGACATCCCATCCAGGAAGCAGTAGAACTCGTGCCCCGCCAATCTCTCCAGCATCTGATCAATGAACGGCAGCGGGAAATGGTCCTTCCGAGTAGCGTCGTTGGGACGCTAATAATCGATGCAGACACGGTACCCAGTCACCGTGCGCATCGGGATGAGCTCGTTCTTCTCGTTAGGCACCACGGTCATCCCACCCTTTTTGGGTACCACCTGGGTGGGACTGACCCACTCGCTGTCAGAAATGGCGAAGATGATCCCCGCGTCCATCAGCTTCACGATCTCTGCCCGAACCACAGCCTCCAAGTTCGGCGTCAATCTCCTCTGCGGCTGCCTCACTGGCCGCATCTCATCCTCCAGCAGTATCCGGTGCGAGCAAAAAGAGGGGCTGATCCCCCGGATATCTGTGATCTTCCATGCCAAAGCTCGCTCGTACTGCTTCAGTAAGGCCACCAGTCTGGTCTTCTGCTCGGGTGTGAGGGTCGAGCTGATGATAACTGGCAGCTTATTCCCCTCCCGGAGAAATGCATACTCCAAATGAGGAGGGAGGGGCTTAAGCTCCAGCTCTGGTGGTTCCTCCAAAGAAGTGGTGATGCGGGTGGAGGATGAGATCGGTTTTAAACAGCCTGTCGCCCTCCAAGAAGGGGCCACTCTCCAATGCGGCCAACTGCTCCGCCAGCTGCGGCTCCTGCAATGCCTGCTCACCTAGCAAAATACAACGCTCAAGAGCATCATCAGTACCCGCACTCGTGATGGCGAGTGCGGTCTCATAATCGGCAAGCACATCACAGTAGTCTATGTCGTCATGCAAATGAGAATGTTTCCCATTGTCAGACACAGAAAAAGTAGCCTGTTCATCATCAGCACGCAGAATCAATTTACCACTATGCACATCAATAAGCGCCTTGGCGGTGGCGAGAAATGGTCTACCCAAAATCAAAGGCACATCCACATCCTCATTTATATCCAAAATAACAAAGTCAACAGGATATGTGAATGCACCAACATTAACAAGCAAGTCCTCAATGATACCCCTAGGATGCACGATAGAACGATCAGCTAACTGAATGCTCATCCTAGTAGCTCTAGGTTCACCTAGGTCTAGCTTCTTAAACAGTTTATAGGGCATGACATTAATACTAGCGCCCAAATCCGCCAAGGACTTTCCTACATGCATGCTGCCAATAACAAGAGGGATAGTGAAACTCCCTGGGTCTTTGCGCTTCTCTGGCAGCTTGTTCTGCAGGATGGCAGAACACTCCTCGCTGAGCATCACTGTCGAAAGATCCCCAAGTTTCTTCTTGTTGGTGAGGAGGTCTTTCATAAACTTGGCATACTTGGGCATCTTCGACAGTGCCTCCACGAACGGCATGCTGATGTTGACCTGCTTCAACATTGCCATGAACTTGGCAAACTCTGTCTCCAGCCTGTCTCGATGGAGTCGAGTGGGGAAGGGCAGCTGGGGTGTATGCTCCTTAACCACAGGTTGCGGCTTTGGAGCGGGTGCTGTGCTGCCTTCTCCCACCTCTGCAGTATCAGCTGGAGGTGTTGAAGCAGGTAGTGGTTCGTCTCTCCCGGGTTGAGCAGGAGCAGCAGATGTAGTCTTGCCACTCCTGGTGGTGATGACGTGTGCGGTCTCATGCGGGTCCCGTGGATTGGGAATGGTGGTGGAAGGCAGAGTCCCCGGTGCCCTGGTGGTGTTCTGGCGAGCTAGGCTCCCAATCTGATTCTGGAGATCCTGCAGAATGGCACCTTGGTTCCTCTGGCCTGCCTCCAGTGAGGCGATGTTCTGATCCATCCTCGTGAAGTTCGCCTGACTGGTGGTCATGAAAGCCTGCAAAATATTCTTCAGATCAGATATCTGAGGATCTGGTGCTGCGGCTGCTGGAGGCTGAGCAAACTGGCGCTGGGGCTGCTGGAATGGCTGCCCTTGCCTAGGCTGGTAGGGCTGCTGCTGTGGTGGTGGCCCCTGCCTAGCCTGGAAGGGCTGCCTCTGCTGGAAACCACCTGCTGGTGCTGGGAAACCAGGTGGTTTGTTGGTGTTGCTGCTCCAGGCGAAGTTGGGATGCTGGCGCCATCCCTCATTATAGGTGTTGCTGTATGGGTCCAGGCGCCGAGCATTTGCTATGAAGTCCACCTGCTCTTGGGGAGTAGAAGACTCCCTCATAGACTGACAATCCTCCACCAGGTGATTCGGGCTCTCACACCACTGGCACTGGGCTACTGGAGGCGTAGCTACACCTCGGCCCGGAAAGATACTGTTAGGCTGCTTCAATGTCTGCACCAACTCAGCCACTTGCTGCTCTAACCCGGACCTGGTCTCCATAGCATGCACACCCCGGTCCCGGGAGTTCCTGCCTCTGTGGTTCTGCCCCCAGGAATGGTCTCGGGCAGCCAAGGTACTGATCATCTGGTTCAGCTCGGGTGGAGTCTTAGTAAGGATATCCCCTCCTGGGCATAGAGACTCGATCACCCTCTGGCTGTCTGGAGTGAGGGCGCTGTAGAAGTTCCCTACTGTGAAGGCATCGCTGAAACCATGATGGGGACACTGCCAGAAGTATCCCATGTACCGCTCCCATGCATCACGAAGGGACTCATCTGGCTCCTGGCGGAAGTGAGTGATCTCCCGCTGTATCTCTGTGGTCTTCGATGCCGGATAATACCGGTGCACGAACTTGTCAGCCAGATCGTCCCAAGAGGTGATGGACAATGGGGGCTGGGTCTCCAACCACCTCTTAGCATTCCCCGCCAGAGAATGGGGGAAGAGGTGAAGGCGGATTGCATCATCTGGAACACCATTCAGCTTGAACCCGTTCGTCAGCTGCAGAAAACGGGAAAGGTGTACCCGGGCTTCCTCATCCTTCAAGCCATGGAACTGGATAGAGGATGTGATGAGTTGGATCCAGCATGGCTTGATCTCGAAGTTGTTTGCAGGGATGGGTGGATAGAGGATGACCGGGCGGATGTCAGCAATCCGTGGAGTATAGTAGTACTCCAAGGTGGGACCCGGTGGTGGTGGATGATGATGGTGGCCAGCTCCCGGGGGGTTTTGGTCGTTCCCCAGGATCTGGTTGTGAGGAGGCGGGTTTCTGATCGCCTTCCATCTCGTGCTCGTCCTCGGAGTCGCTGGTCAATTGGCCGTCTCGGCGCTCCACCGTAGCCAGTCTAGCTCGCTGTTGTCTCCGAAGTTGTTTGCAGGTGCGCTCAATCTCAGGATTCAACGGCAGTAAACTTCCCGACTGGCTACGGGTCATGCACTATCTGCACACAATCAAGCAAAGCAAACCCCGTGAAGGCACAAGTGGGAAAGACAAAACTCAATGCAAAAATGAAAATGCCAAAGTAACAGAAATCACTTTTCTTCAACAACCTAGCCGTCCCCGGCAACTGCGCCAAAAACTTGACTCACTCCTACTGTCACCCTAGAAAATGGCCAAGTATAACCAATTCCTAAAGCGTAGTATAGCGGGTCGGGTTTTAATGTCAACCCGGGTCCTAGATGTGATGACTACTCGGTGAATTCTTGTTATTTAGCAGTGAACTTTTAGTGAAACTCAAGCAAACAAAACACAGAGCAAGTAAACGGTTTGTTGTCAAGTCAAGAGAGGTCACCCGGATATGGTTTCCCCCTAGACTGCAGTTAAGTCGGATTGCAATTTGCCAAGTTCAGTTTTCATGAAAGTTATACTGCGGAAGGTTCTCAATTAGCCTGAAGTCTCGACTAAAGGTCTCCAGACCCTCTCAATCTGAGTCTCTAGCGGGCGACTAACCTCCACCGGAGTAAACAGATTGAGGCCCTAATGAACCAAACCTCCACTACCGAATCGACTTCGGTACAGAATAGCGAATTGGCTCCTCGACTAAAGTCATCAATTCGCCACCTTCGATTAAGGGTACTCTATCAACCTAGGCAGATATTCTCATTCCAGGTCAAAGCAGAAACAACAGGAATTTGATCAGGATTCAAGTCATTCAATCAATCAAACCTCAATCGAATATAATCAATTCACAAACACTGTACTTGGGTTCATACAATCAGACCTAGCATACAAATCTAGGGTTCTCCATACCCAGATGAATGGGGAAACTACTCCATAGAGAAAGAAGCAAAAGCAGATTCAGACACGGAAATCATACTGTGAAGTTGGATTCCTGCTTCTGGACGTTTAATCGCACTTCTCCAAGCTCAAGACGGGCTCCAATGGTGTTGAAGATCGATCTATGGCGCTTGAGAACTCTGGTTCGACGCTTTCTCTCTCTAGGTATCGGTTTCTCTCTCAAAAACTCGGAACCCTTCAATGTTGGCTTTCTTCTCTCTTAAATCCTCTGCCTGGTCGCGATACCCGGTCAGAATACCCGGTCGGGTATTTTGGGTTGTGACCGGGTATTCTGCAGCACACCGTTTCACTAAAGAGGGAAATCCCCGGTCCAACACCAAAATCCCCGACCGGGGATTTAACTGCTGTGCCCGGGCCCCTCGCTGCTTCTCGGGCGCCCAAAATTGGTTAATACCCGGTCGGGTATTTGGCCACCTGACCGGGTATTTTCCTCCTTCAGCCCTATTCGTCCCAACCTTGCTCCTTGCGGCCCAGAACTCGTTTCTCCGCCTCGATTCCAACGCCGGGACCTGAAATATGACATAAACACACAACCTAGCGTGAAATCGGCTTAAAACACGAGATTCCTCGTCACAAACGGCCTCAGAATAGGGGTAAAAACATGTATAATTATCGGTCTATCAAACTCCCCCACACTTAACCGTTTGCTGTCCCCAAGCAAACCAAGTCAGACACTAGGTAAGCTTACATATTCAATCAACCAACATTGGGGACAAGTCATAAAGGCACAAAACACGTGAATCGCACTGGTTTTCAAACATCAATACATGCACAACCTCAATAACAACCTGGACAACCACCACAAAGGACATTCGAGTGCAGCAAATCGAGTAAAGGAAGAGTCTCCCGTCTGTTCACTAGCCAACCTAAACTTGATTCAACACTTACGCAAAACAGTCGACTCATGCATCCAACTCAAAACATCAGAATAGAGACCGAGCAATCTAGGTCCTCACCGGGGTACAAGAGCATATAGAAAATGGAAATGAATCACTCACTCTCGACCAGTGGGGTCAGGACAATTTTTGATGCGAAAGATGCGCATGCTATTTCTCTCAATCCCTATCATCTCTTCACCATGATGGCAACCTCTAAATGCTAGAGTTCACATATGGGGTGTCACCACTAACTAATCAGGAGGTCTTAGACACAGGTTCAAATGACTGGCTAGGGTCTTGGACATGGGGAAAAGGCCTTTTAGGTGGTGGAAGTATTCATAGCAACAAGGTTCCACATTTTCCAAACACACAATCACAGTCAACCAACCCGGTATTTTCTTTCTGCTATTCTGCATTCCTCAATATCTTAAGAGCACAAGAGCGAAGGAGGCATAATCATCAGCATTTCCAAGCCAGACTGCTAAGAAACACTGCTTACTAGGCATTACTCAGATTGTTGGTAGTGGCTCTCTTTTGCTTTCAATTTTTCTTTGTTTTTCTTTCATTTTTCTTTTCATTTCTTAAGAGAGCCCCACTTCTGCATAAATTTCAAACACCTGCCCAATTTTTAAGCACTACCTCAACACTCACATAGACTTTAGCAGAAACAGCAGAGAATATATAAAACCACTCTGTGGAACCTTCTAAAAGATGCAACAAGGGTGATTTTTTTCATTATAGACCAAAAGAAAGGACAACACATGGCTCAAAGGGGCTGACTAGGGGATATGACACATCAGGACAGTCAGTTTTGGGCGTGGGCTAATCCTATGCCCCCATCATCTTAGCTAGTGACAACGTGAATGCTACACATCATGGAAGAGGGATCTATCGCACAAGAAAGAAACGAGCAGGCTCAAATCTCACATGGCTACCTATATGCTCTATCTCACATTCTGATACCCTGAACTAGATGCATAAACGACTGTCAAGGACAAGTAATCAGATCAAGTCAGATCAAGTCACAGTTGGCAAGCAAACAGTTGAAAAACTGAACCCCTACATCGTTCTACTGCACATCTCAGTCCTCATCATAGGTTGTCCTAGTCGCAAACAAGTTGTCATGCATTAATCCGAAAACCAATCAATTCAATCCATCAAAACACAGTGCCAATATGATCAAACAGCAGTACTCGGAGCCCTCAAATCGTAAGATTTGGACAGTGGACTAGGCTCCAAGCACACAAACAGAGCTAATGCAGTCAAAAGATAAACATCCCCCCCACACTTAAGATCGACATTGCCCTCAATGGAGAAGAGGGAAGGAAAGGGGAACGATGTTACCGGTGTGCACAGACTGCAGAAGACTGGAAATGGACCAGTCGGCATGGGACGGACTGGAGAGAGGACCAGTCGGGAACACAGGCAGAGCTTAAAAGAGACCAAAAAGCTCAAACACATACGTTAGGTCCAACGATCAGCCCAATAGTACAGAATCCAGAATGAAAAGAAACAAAAACCGACACAAAACAGACAGTTTGCATGCTGACACAGATAAAAACTCTCTAAACAAGCCCCTAGGGCCCTCCGAGACTGGAGAAATCAATCTGATCCATAAGGTCGTCGACGCCATCATCCGGAGGCTGCCGTGGTGGTGAATGCTCCCATCTGGTGGTCCAGTGGTGCTCTGCTGGAGGGTGGCAAGCCTGGAGTAGATGCTCGGAATACTCCATCAGACGGCGGACCTCGGGTCTCTCTCCCGCTCGATGAGAGCAGTAGTGTGGCCCATGTGGGTCTCCAATCGGCCAAGGCGCTCATTCCACGCCCGTCATCCGGGACCGGTACTCGGCCTGGTGGGCCGAATACTGCTGGTAAAACTGGACCTGATGGTCCATGAGCTGCTGGTTCTGAAGACCCAGCTGCTGGAACTGGAGGCCCATCTGCTGGAACTGCTCCGTGAAGAAGTCCATCGACGGACCAGAAGGACCAGAGGAGGACTCGCCTCTCTCCGGTCTCCGTCGAGGCTGCAGATCCCCAGGAGGGGAGAGCGAGGGCTCCGGCTCAATCGGCATCCAAGGCGCCGTCATCATCATCATCGGCGTCCTCATCGACCTCCTCGCCTTCGTAGTCATCATCCTCCTCGTCCTCATCAAGGTCCACAGCCTCCTCGGGGGGCATAGAAAGCCATCGACCCAGGTGTGGATGCCGTCAGTGGCCAGGAGTCGTGCACTGTGGAGCACGTCCCGGCTCAGGGGGCGGAGCCGCCATGCTCGGTCGCATCATGAAGCCCCTCGAAGCTGATCCCGAGGTGGCGGGCCACGAAAGATCCCAAGTGGAGCATGTCCTCCGGATCCCCCATACAGGACATGGCGTAGAGGACCCGCTTCGGGACCTTGTGCGAGCCGGTGGCGTTGGGGACGATGGAGCGGGTGAGCAGCAGGTTCAGAATATGCCACGCCCGCCGGAGAGTGCTGACGTAGGTCTGGCCAGCCACAAAGAAGTCATCCTTATAGGCGGCTCGGACGGCACGCCTGTCTAGAAATGATCCGCGTGCCAGTCGGGCGGGTTCGGGAGCTCGACCGTGTGGCCATCCAACGGGTTGTACTGGATCCCCAATGCGGAGGCCAACCCGTCAATGGTCAGCTGTCGTGGGCGGCCACCCAACCGGAACTTCACTACACGGGAGTCCCAGAGTCTTCTTCTTGTTCGTACTCGAACGTGGTTGTAGAACTCCCACACCAGCTCCGTAAGGTGGGCTCGTCAATGGCAAGCAGTGTCCGCCAATCGGGGTGACTGATGGCGGTGCTAAGCTCCTGCAAGCAGTGGAGCTGCTCGAACACTGCCCACTCGAGGTGGTGTGCTTCTCCAGCTTCCCCCCGTATCACCTTGCGGAAACTGGTCCGCATACTCCCCGTGCAGGCTCAAGCCCTGCACAAAAGCATGATCGAGGGACATGATCCTGCACAAACAACAAGCCAAAGGTGGAGCCAAGAAAAGACAATGTCAGGACCAACGGCATGGGGTGAGCCTTCCCCCACACCCAGGCTCACCTAGGCTAACAATTTAAGCACAGCGGATTGAATTGCGAGCAACTCAACCGGAATTCAAGGCAGAATCACGAAAGAAACCACAATAAGCACACGGGCAGCCCATAGACAACATATACAACCATGCAACGCAAGTCATCCCTCACCCTACTCTAAATCAGGCAAGCAAACATAGTTCTCGGTCCTAGAATCTACAGTCCGATTCTCCAGAAACTAGAAATGCACGGGAAACACACCTGGAAAACAAAGGAGGACCGTAGCTAGGACTCGAAGAGGGGGTGAGGGGACTCGGGGGGGCCGGAAAAAATCGGCCCGGAAACTCGCCGGAAAATGGCCGGCGAATTGCAAGAAAGTCGCCGGGAAAACGACCGGCGACCGGCGGCGGCGGCGGAGGGCGGGCGGCGGCGGAGGGCGGCCGGCGGCGGCGGCGTGAGGGCGGCCGGCTGGCGGCGGGGCGGCGGCGGGGGCGGCGGCCGGCGGCTTAGAATGGCTTGCCGGCGGCGGCCCTAAGAGGAGAGAGGGGAGAGTGTTTGAGAGTAGAGAGAGGGAGGATTTGGAAAAAATGAGGGTGGAGAGAGAATGTGGCCGGGGGTTTCCTTTAAATAGGAAAAATACCCGGTCGGGTTCTGAAATACCCGGGTCGGGTTCTATTTGGGAGTCCACGACCGGGTTTTCCCAAACGCTGCGTTCCATAGGAAGAATATACCCGGCCTCGAGTCAAAAATACCCGGCCGGGTATTTTTGAATCAGGGTCGGTTATTATCGTTAAACGCGGCGTTCTGGGTAAGGGGAATACCCGGCCGCGAACCAAAAATACCCGGTCGGGTATTTTTGGGACGGGGTCGGGTATTTCACTTTTTTCCCCCGAGAAACAGAGGGGCCCGGGCGTGAGCCTAAAACCCGGTCGGGTATTTTGGCCCACGACCGGGTATTTCCCTCTTTTCGGCCAAAAAATCATTTTTCCCAAATTTTCAACCTCTCCTGCACGAAAACACCAAACGAGGCATCAACGACGACCGAACTTCAATATAGACATGCAACTGACTCGACACGACACCAAAAACTCAGAAAAAAGGGAAAAGAAAATGCAAACCGTGGTGGGGTTGCCTCCCCACAAGCGCTTCTTTACCGTCTTTTAGCTGGACGCCCATGGCGGAACTAAGGGTCCGCGAGTTCCACCACCAACTCCGCACGTTCGACCTCGCTCCCAGGTAGAGTTTGAGACGATGGCCATTCACTTTAAACGGCTCAGTCTGCGGGTTGGCAATCTCGATAGTGCCATACGGGAACACCTGGGTGACCGTGAACGGTCCAGACCACCGGGAGCGGAGTTTTCCGGGAAAGAGCTTCAGGCGAGAGTTATAGAGAACTCGATCACCAACCTGGAACTCTTTCGGACCCCGCAACCGGGCATCGTGCAGGCGCTTAGTGCGCTCCTTGTACAGCCGGGTGTTCTCATAGGCGTGGTAACGCCACTCTTCCAGCTCCAACATCTGCATTTTCGCTCAACACCTGCAACATGAACATCCAAGTTGAGCAGCTTAAGGGCCCAGAAGGCCTTGTGCTCTAGCTCCACGGGCAAATGGCATGCCTTTCCATAGACAAGCCGGTACGGTGAAGTACCAATGGGCGTCTTGTAGGCAGTGCGATACGCCCACAGAGCATCATCGAGCTTGGTGGACCAATCTTTGCGGGACTGATCCACCGTTTTCTCCAGGATCCGCTTGAGCTCCCGGTTCGTCAGTTCGGCCTGGCCACTGGTCTGGGGATGATAGGCCACGGACACCTTGTGAGTCACACCATAGCGAGACAGTAGTTTATCAATTGGCCCTGGAAATGGGTGCCTCTATCGCTTATGATGGCTCTAGGTGTCCCGAACCGGGAGAATAGCTGCTTCAAAAAACCACAAACACGTCTAGCATCATTGGTGGGCAAAGCTTGCGCCTCAGCCCACCTAGAGACGTAGTCAACAGCAACCAGAATATAGGTGTTACCAAAAGATGGAGGGAAGGGGCCCATGAAGTCGATACCCCAGACATCAAAAATCTCACAAGTTATAAACACATTCTGGGGCATCTCATCACGGGCAGAGATGTTACCTGACCTCTGGCATCGGTCGCACCTGCGTGCGAAGGCGTCTGCATCCTTGAAGAGCGTGGGCCAGTAAAAGCCCGACTGGAGCACCTTCCTCGCCGTGCGGTTTCCTCCGTGATGACCGCCAGTAGGTCCCTCATGACAGTGAGATAGAATGCCCTCCATCTCACTCTCCATAACACAACGACGGATGATCCCGTCGGCTCCGATCCGAAAAAGATGAGGGTCATCCCAGAAGTAGTACTTCAGATCGGAGAAAAACTTCCTCTTGGCGTGAGTTGCCATCCCCTTGGGCAGCTGCTGGCCCACCAAATAGTTCGCAAAATCGGTACCAGGGGGTGACACTCTCCACCAAGCACATCATCATCATCACCTCTCGTCTGGGAAGGAGTCATCAATCTCCTCCACGAGGTTGTCCGCAGGGGTGCGTCCAACCGGGAGAGGTGATCAGCTGCACATTTTCTGCTCCCTTCTTGTCCCGGATCTCAATATCGAACTCCTGCAGCAGTAAGATCCATCGTATGAGCCGAGGCTTGGCATCGGCCTTGCTCATCAGGTATCTAATCGCGGAGTGATCTGTGTACACGGTCACGGGACAAGACCAGATAGGGGCGAAACTTATCAAAGGCAAACACCACCGCAAGCAGCTCCTTCTCTGTGGTGGTGTAGTTCTCCTGGGCATCATTCAGAGTTTCGAGGCGTAGTAGATAGGTCGGAAGTGTTGATCTCGCCTCTGCCCCAAACAGCTCCAACAGCAAAGTCACTGGCGTCGCACATCAGCTCAAATGGTAGGGACCAGTCAGGAACAACCATGATAGGAGCCTGGGTGAGCTTCTCCTTCAAGGTGGTGAACGCCGCTGTGCAAGCATCAGTGAACTGGAAGGGGGCATCCTTCTCCAGAAGCTTAGTGAGGGGCAGGGCGATCTTCGAGAAATCCTTGATGAACCGCCTATAGAAACCTGCATGGCCAAGAAAACTCCGGATCCCCTTTACAGATGTAGGAGGAGGCAGCTTGCTGATAGTCTCGATCTTTGCTCTGTCTACCTCGATCCCCATCTTGGAGATCTTATGCCCAAGAACTATGCCTTCGCGAACCATGAAGTGACACTTCTCCCAACTCAGTGCCAGGTTCGTTTCTTCACACCGTTTAAGACAAGTTCCAGGTTATGGAGACAGTGAGAGAAGGAGTCTCCATAAACCGAGAAATCGTCCATAAACACCTCCATGATCTCGCCGACCAGACGGTCAAAGATGGCGAGCATGCATCGCTGAAAAGTGGCTGGGGCGTTGCATAGCCCGAATGGAATCCTCCGGTAAGCAAATGTGCCGAAGGGCAGGTGAAAGTGGTCTTCGCCTGGTCCTCCGGTGCAATAGGGATCTGAAAGTACCCGGACATCCCATCCAGGAAGCAGTAGAACTCGTGCCCCGCCAATCTCTCCAGCATCTGATCAATGAACGGCAGCGGGAAATGGTCCTTCCGAGTAGCGTCGTTGAGACGCCGATAGTCGATGCAGACACGGTACCCAGTCACCGTGCGCATCGGGATGAGCTCGTTCTTCTCGTTAGGCACCACGGTCATCCCACCCTTTTTGGGCACCACCTGGGTGGGACTGACCCACTCGCTGTCAGAAATGGCGAAGATGATCCCCGCGTCCATCAGCTTCACGATCTCTGCCCGAACCACAGCCTCCAGTTCGGCGTCAATCTCCTCTGCGGCTGCCTCACTGGCCGCATCTCATCCTCCAGCAGTATCCGGTGCGAGCAAAAGAGGGGCTGATCCCCCGGATATCTGTGATCTTCCATGCCAAAGCTCGCTCGTACTGCTTCAGCAAGGCCACCAGTCTGGTCTTCTGCTCGGGTGTGAGGGTCGAGCTGATGATAACTGGCAGCTTATTCCCCTCCCGGAGAAATGCATACTCCAAATGAGGAGGGAGGGGCTTAAGCTCCAGCTCTGGTGGTTCCTCCAAGAAGTGGTGATGCGGGTGGAGGATGAGATCGGTTTAAACAGCCTGTCGCCCTCCAAGAAGGGGCCACTCTCCAATGCGGCCAACTGCTCCGCCAGCTGCGGCTCCTGCAATGCCTGCTCACCTAGCAAAATACAACGCTCAAGAGCATCATCAGTACCCGCACTCGTGATGGCGAGTGCGGTCTCAAATCGGCAAGCACATCACAGTAGTCTATGTCATCATGCAAATGAGAATGTTTCCCATTGTCAGACACAGAAAAAGTAGCCTGTTCATCACCAGCACGCAGAATCAATTTACCACTATGCACATCAATAAGCGCCTTGGCGGTGGCGAGAAATGGTCTACCCAAAATCAAAGGCACATCCACATCCTCATTTATATCCAAAATAACAAAGTCAACAGGATATGTGAATGCACCAACATTAACAAGCAAGTCCTCAATGATACCCCTAGGATGCACGATAGAACGATCAGCTAACTGAATGCTCATCCTAGTAGCTCTAGGTTCACCTAGGTCTAGCTTCTTAAACAGTTTATAGGGCATGACATTAATACTAGCGCCTAGGTCCGCCAAGGACTTTCCTACATGCATGCTGCCAATAACAAGAGGGATAGTGAAACTCCCTGGGTCTTTGCGCTTCTCTGGCAGCTTGTTCTGCAGGATGGCAGAACACTCCTCGCTGAGCATCACTGTCGAAAGATCCCCAAGTTTCTTCTTGTTGGTGAGGAGGTCTTTCATAAACTTGGCATACTTGGGCATCTTCGACAGTGCCTCCACGAACGGCATGCTGATGTTGACCTGCTTCAACATTGCCATGAACTTGGCAAACTCTGTCTCCAGCCTGTCTCGATGGAGTCGAGTGGGGAAGGGCAGCTGGGGTGTATGCTCCTTAACCACAGGTTGCGGCTTTGGAGCAGGTGCTGTGCTGCCTTCCCCACCTCTGCAGTATCAGCTGGAGGTGTTGAAGCAGGTAGTGGTTCGTCTCTCCCGGGTGGCAGGAGCAGCAGATGTAGTCTTGCCACTCCTGGTGGTGATGACGTGTGCGGTCTCATGCGGGTCCCGTGGATTGGGAATGGTGGTGGCAGGCAGAGTCCCCGGTGCCCTGGTAGTGTTCTGGCGAGCTAGGCTCCCAATCTGATTCTGGAGATCCTGCAGAATGGCACCTTGGTTCCTCTGGCCTGCCTCCAGTGAGGCGATGTTCTGATCCATCCTCGTGAAGTTCGCCTGACTGGTGGTCATGAAAGCCTGCAAAATATTCTTCAGATCAGATATCTGAGGATCTGGTGCTGCGGCTGCTGGAGGCTGAGCAAACTGGCGCTGGGGCTGCTGGAATGGCTGCCCTTGCCTAGGCTGGTAGGGCTGCTGCTGTGGTGGTGGCCCCTGCCTAGCCTGGAAGGGCTGCCTCTGCTGGAAACCACCTGCTGGTGCTGGGAAACCAGGTGGTTTGTTGGTGTTGCTGCTCCAGGCGAAGTTGGGATGCTGGCGCCATCCCTCATTATAGGTGTTGCTGTATGGGTCCAGGCGCCGAGCATTTGCTATGAAGTCCACCTGCTCTTGGGGAGTAGAAGACTCCCTCATAGACTGACAATCCTCCACCAGGTGATTCGGGCTCTCACACCACTGGCACTGGCTACTGGAGGCGTAGCTACACCTCGGCCCGGAAGATACTGTTAGGCTGCTTCAATGTCTGCACCAACTCAGCCACTGCTGCTCTAACCCGGACCTGGCTCCATAGCATGCACACCCCGGTCCCGGGAGTTCCTGCCTCTGTGTTCTGCCCCCAGGAATGGTCTCGGGCAGCCAAGGTACTGATCATCTGGTTCAGCTCGGGTGGAGTCTTAGTAAGGATATCCCCTCCTGGGCATAGAGACTCGATCACCCTCTGGCTGTCTGGAGTGAGGGCGCTGTAGAAGTTCCCTACTGTGAAGCATCGCTGAAACCATGATGGGGACACTGCCAGAAGTATCCCATGTACCGCTCCCATGCATCACGAAGGGACTCATCTGGCTCTGGCGGAAGTGAGTGATCTCCCGCTGTATCTCTGGTCTTCGATGCCGGATAGTACCGGTGCACGAACTTGTCAGCCAGATCGTCCCAAGAGGTGATGGACAATGGGGGCTGGGTCTCCAACCACCTCTTAGCATTCCCCGCCAGAGAATGGGGGAAGAGGTGAAGGCGGATTGCATCATCCGGAACACCATTCAGCTTGAACCCGTTCGTCAGCTGCAGAAAACGGGAAAGGTGTACCCGGGCTTCCTCATCCTTCAAGCCATGGAACTGGATAGAGGATGTGATGAGTTGAATCCAGCATGGCTTGATCTCGAAGTTGTTTGCAGGAATGGGTGGATAGAGGATGACCGGGCGGATGTCAGCAATCCGTGGAGTATAGTAGTACTCCAAGGTGGGACCCGGTGGTGGGATGATGATGGTTCCAGCTCCCGGGGGTTTTGGTCGTTCCCCAGGATCTGGTTCTGAGGAGGCGGGTTCTGATCGCCTTCCATCTCGTGCTCGTCCTCGGAGTCGCTGGTCAATTGGCCGTCTCGGCGCTCCACCGTAGCCAGTCTAGCTCGCTGTTGTCTCCGAAGTTGTTTGCAGGTGCGCTCAATCTCAGGATTCAACGGCAGTAAACTCCCGACTGGCTACGGGTCATGCACTATCTGCACACAATCAAGCAATGCAAACCCGTGAAGGCACAAGTGGGAAAGACAAAACTCAATGCAAAAATGAAAATGCTAAAGTAACAGAAATCACTTTTCTTCAACAACCTAGCCGTCCCCGGCAACGGCGCCAAAAACTTGACTCACTCCTACTGTCACCCTAGAAAATGGCCAAGTATAACCACTTCCTAAAGCGTAGTATAGCGGGTCGGGTTTTAATGTCAACCCGGGTCCTAGATGTGATGACTACTCGGTGAATTCTTGTTATTTAGCGGTGAACTTTTAGTGAAACTCAAGCAAACAAAACACAAAGCAAGTAAACGGTTTGTTGTCAAGTCAAGAGAGGTCACCCGGATATGGTTCCCCCTAGACTGCAGTTAAGTCGGATTGCATTTACCAAGTTCAGTTTTCATGAAAGTTATACTGCGGAAGGTTCTCAATTAGCCTGAAGTCTCGACTAAAGGTCTCCAGACCCTCTCAATCTGAGTCTCTAGCGGGCGACTAACCTCCACCGGAGTAAACAGATTGAGGCCCTAATGAACCAAACCTCCACTACCGAGAATTCGGTACAGAATAGCGAATTGGCTCCTCGACTAAAGTCACCAATTCGCCACCTTCGATTAAGGGTACTCTATCAACCTAGGCAGATATTCTCATTCCAGGTCAAAGCAGAAACAACAGGAATTTGATCAGGATTCAAGTCATTCAATCATTCAAACCTCAATCGAATATAATCAATTCACAAACACTGTACTTGGGTTCATACAATCAGACCTAGCATACAAATCTAGGGTTCTCCATACCCAGATGAATGGGGAAACTACTCCATAGAGAAAGAAGCAAAAGCAGATTCAGACACGGAAATCATACTGTGAAGTTGGATTCCTGCTCTGGACGTTTAATCGCACTTCTCCAAGCTCAAGACGGGCTCCAATGGTGTTGAAGATCGATCTATGGCGCTTGAGAACTCTGGTTCGACGCTTTCTCTCTCTAGGTATCGGTTTCTCTCTCAAAAACTCGGAACCCTCAATGTTGGCTTCTTCTCTTAAATCCTCTGCCTGGTCGCGATACCGGTCAGAATACCCGGTCGGGTATTTGGGTTGTGACCGGGTATTCTGCAGCACACCGTTTCACTAAAAGGGAAATCCCCGGTCCAACACCAAAATCCCCGACCGGGGATTTAACTGCTGTGCCCGGGCCCCTCGCTGCTTCTCGGGCGCCCAAAATTGGTTAATACCCGGTCGGGTATTTGGCCACCTGACCGGGTATTTTCCTCCTTCAGCCCTATTCGTCCCAACCTTGCTCCTCTCGGCCCAGAACTCGTTTCTCCGCCTCGATTCCAACGCCGGGACCTGAAATATGACATAAACACACAACCTAGCGTGAAATCGGCTTAAAACACGAGATTCCTCGTCGCAAACGGCCTCAGAATAGGAGTAAAAACATGTATAATTATCGGTCTATCAGAGCTCATTCTTTCAAAGGTCTCATGGCTCGCCTCTTTGACTTCCTCTCTTTCTTCCAATGGTAGGGGCGATTGTGAGCAAGTTGTGCACATGCTTTCTCTACAAGCCCTCCAAGCCTTTCCGTGCGTCGACGGAGCTCCTCTGCCTCCTGAAGAAAGGTTGAGTCGATAGGGTTGCCGATTTGTTGCCCCGAACAAATCGCTCCACCATGAACTCTAACGGTATTATGTTGATCAAGGGCCTAGTGATCCAACCGTGTTGTACGACCAACACAACCATCGTTCAAGGGATGTTTGGAACGATCACGAAGTACATACAATTCTTCATCATTTCTCTTTCTTTAATTTGTTAACGTACTTAGTGGAATATAAATAAATTTGATCATTTTTAATCGTATTGGTTGTTTTTAATAATTTAATCGAATACATATGCCACTTACTTAGACTATTTATAAAGAGATGCATACCTAAGGAAATGGGGTTTTAAGCGATTATCATGATCCTCCCATTCCCTGGGAAAATCGGGTTTTAAGAGACCCTCGGATCCCCCCTTTTTCTACAAAAAGTTTGTGTTTCTAAAAGATGTATACCTCTTCTAAGAGTCCTACGAGTGTTGTATTGTATTCGATTAAATTATTTAAAACAACCATAAGATTAAATTATCTAAACAACCAATACAGTTAAATTATTTAAAACAACCAATACGATTTACGTGTATGTGTACAATTATAATTTTATTAATTCAAATATTTGAATATATATCTCTTTAAATTATTATTCATTTAAAATGTTATTTAGTTTAATTAATTAAGTATGTTTTCTTTATGAAATTATGAATATATCTTGAAAAAAACCTTGAATTTATTTAATTTTTTTGTTAATAATATAATTATAATAAAATTATGGTCAAAGTTAATTCATTTATTTTAATTAATTTAGTTATAAAAAAACTATTACTAGTATATCATAAATAAGTTAAATTTTTCGCTAGGAGGCATACCAAATACTCCGCTACAGGGGTACAACCATGTGCTCCCATGGAACGATGTTATCTTGCCCTCTCTAAAAAAGGCACGGTTTAGAGTCGATTATGCATTTTTCGGGCATAAAAATCGATCGTCAGCTCATCATGTCATTGGTGGAGAGATGACGAAAAGAGACACATTGCTTCAACTTTCGCGAAAGAGAGTGCACCATCTGCCCATCGACGGCAAAGCGGTGTGTGTGAGTGATCTTACGCCTGAGGATGTTGGCGATATGACCGGTTGGCAGCATTTGATCTACAATGTTTTGGGAGTAAGGAATGTACCCTTGTACTTGTACTTGTCGGTAAGGAATGTAACATCCACTTGGATCACGGATACAGAATCCAAAACCATCAATAGATGGTTTGAATGCCCAAAAAAGACGTTTGAAATGGCGTTTGTCACCGGGCTCTGGCGTTATATCTCTTCATCTTGTATCGGGGGAAAACCGTGCCAGGGTTAGGCGCCTCCAATGCCAAAATCAACCTGGAAAGGAATGCATATGATTCTTCCCAATCACCAAAGACGGCAGTCAGAGCTTTCTGCTTTCCATGCCACGCCTTCTTATAGTTAATATATAACCATAACGACTTGTAATGTCAGCGATTATGACTTTCTCCTTCAGGTCACGATCTTGCTCAATTAGATGCTTGATAGCCGCGACCACCACCCTGGATTTCAACTGTCGATGGCCTTGGGATGTTTGGATGACACACATGTGTGGTGTGTTCACCGCACGGGATATGACCCAATAGTCGTGTCTCTTGCTGTTGATGACCTGAATCCTAGCATTGCATCCCTCTTGTTGATTACGACATCTGACTATGAGCCTCTTCGTGTTGGAATGAGTTGTGTGCCATTCAAAATGCCGAGTCATTGCTTAAGTTTGAATGGCGTGCCGCACCTCCTTCTTCGAACCAAATTGTTGGCCCTTCATAAACCCAGTGAGTGGACCCCAAACTGGGGCCTCTGGCGGCCCCATGTCGCTGTCGACACCCATTGTCGTCTGGAATGTGAGTGTAGTACGAAATAGGTACACGGTCATGAGACACCCCATCATCATCTGAGTCTGACTCTGGGCCTCCTGAATCATCAGCACCTTCAAGAGGGTCGGAGCTGTCTACCCTAACCTTGCTCCCTTCTTCTTCATCCGAGGGGTCACTAACTAGTAGTGGCAGGGCATCTTCCATCTGATCCAGATCATGAATGCACCTTCATCAGCTCCGTAATGGTAGTAGTGAAAACTGTCGTTGCCTGAATGGAAGTTGTACTCGGGTTGTTGGCATGGTCCCGTTGGACTTCTTCATCATATGATGGGAAAGATTGATGATGACCTTCACCTTGATCTTGGTACTAAAAGTAGGAATGAGGATCATGGTAACTTTGGTAGGGATGATCTCCATAAAATTCACCTCCACCATGGATGCAGATGTTTGCCCGTCTCCAGAATGACCTCCAACGCCTTCGACCGCCTTAGTGTTAATGAACATCTCGGCTTTGGAAAGATTACTGGACCTCAAGAATTTGAGCATGGCATCTACTTCATCCTAAGTGGTTATGAGATATTCCTCATGCCACAACGACCCGCCTTCTCTATTTGGATATCGTATACCATGCAATCAACTCTTCTCGTGCCATCCATGCAAGTAACGTTAGTACACATTTGATGGAGGTCTTCAAGCATCAGTCTGGTAGCTACCTTTATTTTCTGAGAATTGCCACCGACGTAGGTGACCCCTTTTCCGGTCTCTTCCATGTAACCATTCCAACGTAACCCAAGCGTGAACTTTTGGAATGTCATCTGCAATAAAACCGTCAGTTAAAATCATAAAATCACAAATCACAATAAAAAGTATTACAAAATAAACTTATGAGTTAACGTTAATCGCAAAAACAATAAAAAGTAGGTGCTACAACAGAAAATTGAAGAAGAAGGAGAGGTGTGAAGAAAAGGTTTCCCGGGGCTGCCTTTTATAGGCTAAATCATCACGGAAACCCGCAGGGGGAGGGTGCGGGTTTCCTCTGCCATGCAGCCCCACGTCTGTCAACCTGCATGTCCAACATGCTGGTTGTCGGGAAAATGGGACGACACACAAACCGCAGGGGGTTGCAGTTTGTGTGTCGGCAAATGAAAACCGCACCCTGAGGATGCGGTTTGGGTTAGATAAACAGAACCGCATCCTCAGCAGGTAGTTTTGCTTGGTCAACCTAAGAACCGCCTTGCCATGATGCCATTCTGTTAGGTCAGAAAGCAAACTGCCTGGCCAAGATGCGGTTTAGTCTCTGAAACTCAAACCGGACCTTGGCCGTGCGGTTTTGAAAAGAAGGTTCTACTTAAGGCTGACTATTTGGTCCGACTGTTTGGTTTTACCCGAAATCAGACCGTATAACCTGGACCGGGACCGGACTGGGACCGGACAGCAAACATCCAATCTCATATTCGGGCTTAGATTTGAGGTAAAAAAATCGGATAGAGACCCCCAACACCTAAAATCAAGATGATATTGGGACCGGACCGGGTCAAGACTGGACCGAATCAAGACCGGACTGTATCCAATCCAATCTTTGGTCCTTATATTCCCAAAAAGACCGGACTGGGACAGGATCAATTTGGTCCAATTTAACCGGACCGGACCGTATAGCCACCCCTAGTGCTACTTTTAGAATTTGTGTGGCCTGGGTGCTATTTTTGTAATTTTTTTAATGGTGCTATTTCTGGAAAAATCCCAAGATATGTGTCATCAATAAGGATATAAAATAAAAAAAATTATCAATGTACACGTGATTAAACCACGCATGATTACCGATCTCTAGTTGAATATTCGGAAAACTCATAAAGATCGTCAATTTATAATAACTCAAAAATGGGAAACACATCACTGATATACATGACATCCGTATATGTTGATTGTTCGACTTTTTTGGTTGAATAGTGAAAAAGACTCGTATTGATAATAAAATATGGATAATGTATCACAAATATGCATGTGATCTGAATATGCGTGATCGGTTGGCTTTTCGTTTGACATTCAAAAACTCAAATATGAACAAGACGTCAATTTTAGGATAGGAATAACAAATAGATAAAATAAAAAATAGAAAATAGGATTACTCAAAGGTTCTATATGCAATTAAAATAAATGAAAAGAAAATGAGGCAAATATGTGTCCGCAAAATGACAAAATGAGACAAATTTATGTCTTTCGTCACCTGTTCTACTTAGTTGGATGTAATTACCTCCTGATCAATGATAAATGGTGGTGGTGGCTGGTGGGAATGCAACGATTAAGCGCTACATTAGCATGAAGGACACACGATGATAAGTAAATGCGAATGTTTTCTAAACTTAGGGTGCTAATACTTTTTTTGTTAGCATGATGCTAAAACTAATTTCAATCAATAGGAGCCAACCACATGCTAAAATAGATCATAAATTTATAAAACCATACAATAAATTTATTAAAGCAGACCACAAAAATTTTATATCATAAACCACATAAAATAGAATAGAACGTAAATGTGTTTTTCTTGTTAAATTTTATTATTTTTAGGTACCAACTTGTATTTTACCAAAGCCCTTTCTATTATGCTCCTGTCGTGTAACCCCATATGTATATATAGTTGTTCCTCCTCTGTAACTAGGCCAAGCTGTTTTTGATATAGTGAAACCCTTTGGAGAGTGTCGTCTCTCCCGTGGATCAGTCCTGAGTTTCAGGGATACCACGTTCAATTCTTGGGGTTCTTTACTTTCAGTTTAGTGTTCTTAACATGATATCAGAGCCTCTGCTCTAAGCTTTGGTGTTTTCGTCTCTGCAGCTTTGGTTGTGCGCAATATTGGGTTCTCGTTGCTGGTTGTCTGGCTCGGGTTTGTGCACACTAAGGGTTCTGTGGCAGCTCCTGTTCTGCGAGTTGGTTTGCTGCGTGTTTGGGTAGCAGGTGGTGATTTATTGTTCGCCTGTTTTTTGGACGCGACAATTGTTGTGCATCGGAGGTGATTTATTGTTCGCCTGCTGTGCATAGGAGGTGATTAATTGTTTGTCTACTTTTTGGAGCTTTTTTGGAGCTTGAGGTGATTTATTGTTCGTAACCTTTTGGAGCCTTTTGGTTTTTTTTTTGGACACGGCAATTGGTGTGGGCTTCAGCTGCGGGATCGGCCAAAGGTAATCCCTTTTCGTCTGTTTTGTACGTGGCTTTCGGTTGCTTGTGGTATCTCGGTTAATGGATTTGTCGAGAATGGATTTTGTCTCCGTGAAGTTTGATGGTACGAACTATGCCATTTGGGAATTTCAATTCTGAAATTTTGCTGCCGGAAAGAGGGTGCTGCCGATTTTGACCGGGGAACTTAAACCCCTGGGATGATGCGGGGTTGCGGAAGCAGGCAATGCCCAGCTGATTACATGGCTAGCTGGGTCGGTGGATTTGTCAACTGCCCTTACCCTTCGGCGATTCTGAACGGCGCATGAGATGTGGGCTCATATTGGCTCGACGTATGCGCAACATAGTGCCTCACGGCAGTTTGAGTTGGAGACTCAGATCGGTCGTCTTGCTCAGGGCGATCCGGATGTACGAGTTTATTATCAAGCATGTCTCCATCTATGGACGGAGTACGATTTATTGACTGCAAGTCTGGTCTCAAATGTGGCATCGGCTGCAGTGCTCGCTGAGAGGGCCAAGACTCGGGTTTTTCAGTTCTTGGCGAAGCTTCTGTCAGAGTTTGAGCCCATCCGGGTTCCTTGATTCATCATGGTGTCACTTGGATTGAGGACGTGATCGCGGAGCTGCTACGTGAGGAAACACGACTGAAGAGTCAATCACATATTGACAACGTTAGCACCCATCCTGAATCTGCCTTTGCGGTGGGTCGGCCTTCTGCTGCCTCTCGTCCTCAGTTTACTCGGCCGGATACGAGGGAGATAGTTTGTCATTTTTTTCGCGAACCTGGCAATATCCAGATACATTGCAAGATTTTTTTTTTGCAATTACTGTAAACGCCCTGGCCATATTGTTCTGGAGTGCCCGAATCTGGCTCGGCGGGGCTCGGCAGACAGCTGGTTCTTCCTCACATCGTACTGCCTATCCTGTGACTCTGGATGCTGCTTATGGGACTCCTCTTCTTTCTGATCAGATCCGCAAGTTAGTTCAGGAAGCAATGCAGGAGGCGCTCTCCTCAGCCTTCGCCACTACAGCTGCTTCGTAGGTAGGTCATCTCGTTGGCTCTTAGACTCTATTGCTTTAAATCATATGACCCGTGATCAGACTAGCCTGGTTAATTTATGTCCGGTGAGTTCTATGAATCTCCAAGTGGCAAATGGTGAAACTATTCCTGTTGTTGGCACGAGAACAGTTTCCGCGGGTCCGATCACTCTTCCCACACCCTCTACGTTCCTCAGCTTCGTCCTGATTTAGTCTCGGTTGTTCAACTGACTGATGATGGCTGCGATGTCATGTTTGACTCGAATGGTTGTGTTGTGCAAGATCGGACGACAGGGAGGGTGATCGGGCGGGCAGTAAGCATGGGCGGACTTTTGTCTTGATCGATATTGTAAGAAGGATGATGATGGGATGAAAGGTGACGACCATCAAGGGCAAGGCCGCAGTGTTTCTGGGGATTTTCGGGGGCTGGGTAATACTATGAATAAGACTGATGTCGTTTGTCCGGCTTACAGTTCAGTTGTTCCATTTGATACTTCGTTGTGGGATTTGTGGCATCGTCGTCTGGGTCACCCTCATTCGGGCAGGCTTAAGACTATAGGTGTCAATCGGGCGGGTTCGGGCTGGGTTCAATCGGGTTCGGGTTCAAACGGGTTGCAGGTTAGTCGGGTTGTGGGTTCATCGGGTTCGGGTTCATCGGGTTCGGGTTCAAACGGGTTGCGGGTTAGTCGGTTGCGGGTTCATCGGGTTCGGGTTCAATCGGGTTGTGGGCAAATCGGGTTGCGGTTCATCGGGTTTTGGGTCGGGCGGGTTGCGGGCGGATCGGGTTTCGGGTTGTTCGGGTCAGCGCATCAAGTAACTTACTCATTACTCATAACCAACTTACACATTTTATTACACTCATTTAAAATATTTTCTCAACTTTTTAACCAATTTATTTCTACCTCGTATATATATACTTTATTTTTTTGAAAAAAAATAGTAAAAATGTTAAATAAATTTGTATGACTTGCAAACTTGTATGTAATTAATCATAATTGGTAAAGTATTATAGCTAATAGTAATGGTAATATCAATATTTGCAACCAAAAGACACCATTAATGGTTTATTTGATATTTTAGTATTAATTCAGTAGTAATTGGATTAAAGTATCTCGTTTAGTATAACCATGCAAATCTGGTATTTGGCGTGTGGTATTTGGCAAAAGCATAGTGATAAAAGGAGTTATTTCGAAATAACTCATTGCACAAATAACTTCAGTAAACTGTTGTCAACGAGTTATTTGTAAAATTGTTCGAATTATCCTAAAAATTGAACCATTAAAGATTAGCTATCAAATTTAGTAAAATTATTGTGACTTCAATCATAACTTACTCAATAGCATATATCGTATACACTTGGTCTTACCCTCAATCAACAATATTAAGTTAGTATATGTTGTTGATTGTATACCCTAAACCATCAAATACATTATACACTAACCACATAACCTATACCCTATACCCTAACCATATGTCTTGAGTTGTGTTTTGCTAGTATACTTAATTTAAAAGTGAAATTCATACTTTTATTTTCAAAACTTAGATAAAAAGTGATATTTGCTAATTGTTATACCTTAACCATATATCCTATACTTCACCACATACCTTGTATCCTAACCACGTACCATAAACATAAATTAAAAAGGATCTCCTGCCGTTAAAGACTTCAAATGACTTCAAGTGAACATATGTTAATAAAAAACTTAGAACCGTCAAACCATCAATATCTTATACCCTAACCATATAAACCCAAAACCATATGTACCTTATACCGTATACCTTATACCCTAACCATATACTTTATATCCTAAACAACGAACCGTCAAAGATTACTTATCAAGTTTAGTATAAATTGTTGTAACTAATGGTTATTTATTTATTAGCCCATAAACAATTACATATATAATATATATATATATATATGTATATATATATATATGGATTCGACTCGTATGCTCCTGACACATAGCATGCGACAGATCTTTGCACCGTTGATGTAATCTAACGATCACTATTTATTGTGATAGAATTAATTATTTATTAACAATAAAATTACTAATGACATCCTTTAAATTTTTTACGTGCCATATAGCCCTCCAAAAATAATTTACCATTACTTGTATGTATACTAGACCCACCGTCTTAAGAAAACGAACAAACTCATACGACAGCAAAATGAAGTCCATGTCTCGCTCGTCTAATCAAAGCAAAAAAAATCAACTCTCATCATCAAATTGTATCGATCAAGATTTGCTATTGCTTAATCTCGTCAAGTTATGGCGACCACGACCAATCTCGGCACTATCAATATGTTTTAGCTTGAAAATCATTTAAGACTGGCTATTGCAAATCTTCAATAAAAACTAAATTTATTTAAGTAAAAGGTTTTAGCCCGGACAAAAAGTGGTGTCTACATATAGTATTTGTGACGGTACATGTGCATAAACTTTTGAACCTTATATATAAGTAAATAAATTATATCCAGTGACTCCATACCGATTCCTTTATCATAATTATATTATAATTATGTTTTACATGAAAATTTTAAGCAGGAGTTGAAAAGATGATCATTTTTTTTCCTCAAAGGAAACTTCTACACTTTGTCTACTAAAAGTCATTTCCAAAGTTCATGTGAAGCCGCAAAGTCATTTATCTGGAACGGACAATGATAATCAGAGTTGAGATTTAGTCATATGAGAAAAAAAAAACATGAACGAATTAACCCTTTGCTAGCGACATAATAATGGAGATGTGGTTTCGGCTTGGACTGAGTAAAAAACACAATTTCATTGGTTATCGACATAGTTGTTTAGATGGATGAAGATGGAGTGGATTTAATATAGGTATCTTTTTTTTGAAAGAATATTGGTATCCTACTGGATGAAAAATTGAGATATAATTTTCCTAGAACTCTCTTCTTTTTTAATTTATCATTATAAACAATTTTAGAAAGATAAACAATATGAAAAAACCTTGAGTTAATCCAAGCCCAATGGTCAACCCATCAATCACCACATGGATGCAGGCATGCAGCACAGCACAGTGTAAATGCAGGTAAAATCTCCCCAAGAAAATTATTAAAAAAGGAAAATGAAACGTTAAATTAAGTGAAGTGGTTTACGGGAGAGATGAAAAATCACCTATGCCCATCCGAACTCTGCGGGCTGACGAGAGGAGCTGAGGTGTCAATCGCTTATTCTGACATTGGCTTATTATATTGTGCAGATTATAATACCTTAACTTTTCAGTCATTGTTTAAAACGTCAAATCTTAGTATCATTGCTTAATTCATTTTCCGTGGAGGTTTAGTTTATTGGAGTTCATCTGGGCAACTAAATTGGAGGTCCATCGAGGCAGTTTCCCTCTCATCTTTCTCTTTGAAGCAGAAACAAAACACAGGTTGAGGAAGGGAAGATGAATGGCGGCAACTGAATCATGGCCGCTACCGCCTCCCTCACCTCTCCGTCCTCCTCTCTTCTTCTCGGCGGCGAACGGAAGGAAAGTACATATTGACGACGGCGAGACAACGGCATCAACCGGGGGATAATAGCCAAGAGCGAGATCTACTAAACGATGTCCTTCGATGAATCAACACGGTAATGGTGAGTTTTCTATTTTATTCTGAGTTTTAATTTGATAGTATAATCCCTATTTTGGGCACCTAGTAATCTAATTCCCTTGCAAAAGGTGAATCACTGCAGCGGATAGGAGGAGATGGTAGAAACCAGAAGGACACCGGCAGGGGTGTGGGACTCTAGGGAATGTGGGGTTTCCGGAGAAGAGACGTTGGTGGGATTGTGGTGATGTCGATGATTGAATGGTGAAGGAGGGTTGCGGCGAAGACGGACGACGTAGACTAGGATGGTGACGGCGGAGATAAGGGTAAGAAGAAGAGTCACGACGACTCTTTTTTTGTTCCCGACCTAATCGTATAAACGATGTCGTTCCTGGGAAACAATGTTGTTACAAACAATGTAGAGCAGTCAGCAGTGGAGGAGTGCTCACATGTAAGAGTTGGGCTCTTGGACTGGAGGAAAATAAGTATAAATTAAGGAATGGGCTATCAAACCTCTGACCTCGTGATCGTGAGCAATGAATGACACCATCCCTTTATTCATATATACACTAATGGTGGTTCTAAGAACTAAAATTAAAA
Organism: Linum tenue; assembly: GCA_946122785.1. Classification (NCBI taxonomy): domain Eukaryota; kingdom Viridiplantae; phylum Streptophyta; class Magnoliopsida; order Malpighiales; family Linaceae; genus Linum; species Linum tenue. The sequence continues at coordinate 60,184,473 of CAMGYJ010000009.1, read as the reverse complement.
CATAGAGCCCATTATTTTATGGAAAATTTTATATTGGTGATTTCATCATTTTTTAATATTTTAATTCTTGATCTAGCATCTGATGATAGGTTCAAATACTTACTATTTTTTGATGAGTTACGAAAAAATGGTGAAAATAAAGAAACACATGTATTCATTTAATTTGTTTTTGACACTCATTCTTCCTGTTGCAACACAAGTATGAAAAGATCAGTTTTCATCCATGGACTATATAACGAAAGATCTTCTAACAAGTAACGAGAATGGTTGAACGACGAGTTGGTGTCATATATTGAACAAGATTTGTGTGCAAGGTTGAACATTGAATGTGTTCTATGATGCTTTCATATCTCGTCACTCTTTGTTATAAGTGCTGTATGTCAATTTATTAGTTTGTAATGTATGAATTTAAAGTAATAAGTTGATAACTTTTATTCTCATTTGGAGTTTACTTTTCTATTATGTAGTTGATGTTTTATAATATAAGAATAAACATAAAGAAAAAATAAAAAATAATAAAAGGTGAAGACAAGAATTTTGTTAGAGAAATCATTGGCTGTATAATGAATATATGGTATGAACAAGGTATCTACATGTGTATACCATGCCTTTGGACAATTCCTCCTATGCTACCA